>JAMLFT010003984.1:0-19333 GCA_026544285.1 Pachyrhizus erosus | reverse complement strand
AAAAAGAAAAGAAAAGAGAAAAGAAAAAGAAAAGAAAAGAGAAAAGAAAAAGAAAAGAAAAGAGAAAAGAAAAAGAAAAGAAAAGAGAAAAGAAAAAGAAGAGAGAAAAATGAAGAGAATTAGAGAAGGGGCCAGGGTCGAACCCAAGCCCTACCAAGAAGAGAGAAGAATCACACACCAAGACCAGCGAAGGTACTTATTTTGGGTATCAAAATAATGGCCCAAGAAATATAAGAGGCATAGGCGCGAGGTTAAATGAAAATAAAAACGTGAAAAACATAAAAGGGGTGTTATAACGTCCTAAATTTCTATTAATAAAATTATACAAACTACTAAAGAGTAACTTTCGTTTATTAATTTACAATATTGTACATCAAGGTATACTGCTTATACAAAACAGATGACAAATTCAAGATTTGCCTTCAATATTTTTGGATGGGTCTAGGATGTGAGGGAAGCTGGGGAGGTGATTCTGAGAATCTAGGAGGTACTACCATAGTTAACATTATCGGGAGATCTATCTAGCCAGGTGTTGAAGTTGTTAATGGTTCTGCAAGGAAGAAGGAAAATTAAACATAACCAATATAGGTGTCTAATAGATACAAAACAGATGACAAATTCAATATTCGCCTTCAATATTTTTGGATGGGTCTAGGATGTGAGGGAAGCTGAGGAGGTGATTTTGAGAATCTAGGAGGTACTACCATAGTTAAAATTATCGGGAGATCTATCTGGCCTGGTGTTGAAGTTGTAAATGGTTTTGTAGGGAAGAAGGAAAATTAAACATAACCAATATAGGTGTCTAATAGATATAAGGGATCTCGGGTCCATCATCCATAGAGAGGGGTTATGGATAGGTGGAATAAGGGATAGTAATCATTAGACATCTTTTCGTGAAAATATAGGTTTTGTAGGAGTGAGTCACCAAATCTTCATCAAACATATTTAATTGGCGTACCTGTAAAACATGTACTCTCATCTCATTGTAACGAGTCCTATAAATTTATTACTAACGCATTATGATCCCTTGTTGCCTCTTACTACTGACTCTTGAGGACTTATGCAAAACGTGTTATCTTATCCATAATTTTGCAACTTCTTGGGTGACGATCAGGAGTACATATCTTGAGCTAGTACAAGGTTCAGATACTCTCTATTGACCTTGGCAATGCTTTGCTTTGTTGGGATTACCAAGTCGACACTATGTGACCCCTTGATCCAGGCAATTCACAAACTTGGTGCCTAATCACCCCCAAGGACTTCCACAACCTGCATACATTCCTTAGGTACCTTCTGTAGTCAACCCATTGCATTTATCCATTCTTTGATCTCACTCGTATTATATTTGTAACTATTTCATCTCTACTACCTTCAATCAAGTCTCAAGGTACGAGATCTTAATAATATTCATAAATGGAAAATTCCTACTTTATAGCAATCATTAATACCACTTGACCAATTCATTCATCATTACTAACTCTTTCCAATCAATTTTATATTGCAGGGGGGGTATCTTTAAGTTAAGGAGACCTATCGACTTTCTTATCTATCATTAGTTACTATATTAGGGTTTCAAATATGAATTTCTTTTCATGGTAAGGTTGAATACATATAATAGGACAATGTATTAATATGAGCATTCAAAGTTTGCTTAAGAACTTCACATTTCTTAGAGTTTTACTAAAAGGATATTTTAGTAATTTATAGAAGAAAGTAGTTTAGTGATCTTAATTTTATGAAAGAAATCTAAAAAAAATATTACACTCTTTTATTTTTAGAAGATCTAATTATTTTTATGAATGTCCTTAAAATTACTGACTAGGGGCATTTTGGTTATTTTTAAAGAACATCTTAACTTTTTGAGAAAATGTATCACTTTTCTAACTTTAAAGATTTGGAAAACTTAGTAATATCAATGTAAAATATCCTAACTAATTTATCTTGAATTTAAACATTAATACTCAATTTTCAAAGGAAGGGTATTTTGGTCATTTTTCACAAATATTTAATTTTATGTGTATTTTCTCATATATATGAGTATAAGCTTGATCAAATCATACATAGAGAGTTCCTAGTCATTCTATTGTTATATTAGATTAATAACATAATAAAGTTAACATCATTAAAACTAGGGGTATTTTAGTCATTTTGTAAAATTTTAAAGTTTCTAAAATTTATATCAAAATTAATTTTTAGTATTTTTGTTAGAGTATGGAACAAATTTTTCTTTTATTCTTTTCCTAATTTAGAAAAATGAAAAAGAAAAATCCTAAAAATTTGGCCTAAGGGAATTTTGGTCATTTCCACCCTTAAGGGCAAAATGGTCTTTGACCATGTGCCTTCTTCTTCTTCCTCAGAATGAAAATCACGATTTTGGCTCATTTTTTCTTTTAAATTTCTTCATTCCTTCCTTAGTCCTGTTTTGTGCCAACTTTAATTAAATAAATCATTTTTAGTAGATTAATAACCTTTTAAACATTATTTGCTTAAAATAATAAAAGTCAAAAGCTTGAAAATCAAGAATGAAGTTTATAGAGCTCGTTCAAATTTTGATTTCCAGTTTCCCGCTGTAGTCCAAAGAATTTTTGTGCTAGAAAAATTTGAACATGATCAACGTAGTTGTACTAATCAAAATTTAATCAAGAATGATACTAACAAGAGGAATTGAGCCATTCAATCCTCAGATTTTCTAAATTTCTATTTCAATTTGATTTCGGGGAATTTGATAGTTATAGGTCATTAAATTTTTAGAAAACCAAACTCAATTACCCTAGAATGATTTTAAGAATTCAAATTGAAGAAAAGGAAACTCCTCCTACTTGAATTTAGAATTTTTCGACGAAGGATTTGCAGTTTCCAGCAAAGCTCCAGCGAACGTTCGAATTTGCGATGCGTTGTAAATTTCTTTGAATTTCTTCAACCGAACTGATGGTTGAGGTATTACGAAGCTTCTGGGATTGAAATGGAGTGTTTTGGTGGAGTAAGCAAGGAGTATTGAAGAGAAGAAGTTCTCTGCAATTTCTATGTTTTTGAGCTTACTCATATGGCATTTTATAGCGCCTCCACCTCCCCAATTACTATATTTTATTCCTAAAGGGTAAGGTAGGTGTGGTGTGTCAGGAAGGCTCGCAGTCTAGGTTGGGCAACATTTGTTGCAAAGGATTCTCAAGATCGAAGACGTGCTTCAATGGTGATTCGAAGAAGAAGAAGAAAACAAAGAAAGGATATACGATTTGTTTTATCCTTAAATGTCAGCGATGGGCCTAGTAGTTTCAATGGCATCTCATACTTTCTATCTTCCTCTCTCGTGCCTAAGAGGGCGGGTTTGAACCCACCCAACCCCCTTTTAGTTTTTTTTTTTCACTTTTTAGTTTATTTACATTTATTTATTTAATCCTTATATATTATATAAAGCGTTGATATGCTACCCTAGATGGGTAGCCCAATTGGTAACCAAAATATGCTCTTCTTCGCCTCTTCGCGCTCCTAGGTTCGAGCTTTCCCCACCTCTTTTCCATTTTCCTTTACTTTTCCCCTTTTCTTTTTCTTTTTATCATTTTTTGATTTTATTTTTAATTTTACTATTTCTTCTTAAAAAAATTTCTATAAATCATTTCATAATTTTCTCTACCTATTTCTATATTTTCTTTGTTAGGATGGATAAAATAAATTTTATAAATTTATTTATTTAGTTTTATTATTTTTAATTAATTATAAAATCATTTTTTCTTATTCTAAATTCCCAGTTTATTATTTTTGAGTTTATTTTTCTTAATCTCTTTATTTTAAATATCTTGGGAATTGTATTTTTTATATCACTTGGTATTTTATCTAATTAGTTTTCTTTAACTATCATTCTAATTTTGCTTTTAATTTTCAAAACTCTTATTCTTATTTAGAATAAATTCAAGATCTTTATTTCGCTAAAGAAATTATTTTGTGGGTGTAAATCTATATGTAAATAAGCTGTCAATATCTATAAATTCTAATAAATAAATAATATGTATATATATATATATTAAAAATGAACAGTAGGGTGTTATAGGTGTGGGATAGATTCAAAGGCAGAAACGTGTGGCTCAAAGTTAATATGGAGACGCTAGGATTGTCATTTGACTACTAGGCTCATCGCTGTTATTTCTTACGAATTAAAACTACTTAACCTTCCTTCAAAATCGTACACCACTATTGAAGCAGCTTTGTCATCTCCTTCCTCGAGCCAATTTCTCTACAATTGTCGCCGACTTGTAATTCTACTCTATCCATGCCCTATAGCCACCTAGCTAAGACCACCATGACCTATAGGATTCTTAAACACGAAGAAAAGAGGCAGAAGAAGTTTATAAATACATAATTGAATTCAAAATCGAAGGAGAAGAAAATAGTGCATTCTTCTTCTAATTCTCCTCAAATTCTCACCCTCGTTGCTCCAATTCAATCTAGTTAGCTTCAGAATCATCCATACTTTGGTTTTGTTGAAGAAATTCAAAGAATTATGATTACGTTGTGTCATTGGAGCTTCGTTAAAGCTTCATCGAAAAGCTTCATTACAAGTAAGGGGAGTCGTTCTTCCTTCGAATTTTGTTGCTAGAATCATTTTAGATGGTATGAATTTGATTTATGAAAAGTTTGATGCTCTAAACTCAGTAATTTTTAACCAAAACAAATCTAATGTAGGAAATTCGACTTTTGAGAAATTAGAAAATTGATATTCTCTATTCAACTTACATTTGGTCGAATTAGGAATAGGAATGGCTGAGTCAAGTCATACAAATCATTCAGGGTAAGTAGCTGGCCAAAATGAACGTAGGAAATCAGAAGGAAGGATAACCAAGCTTGACTTCAATTCTGTTAATTTTAAGATGAAATCAGATTATCTTTAGATGTAAATAAATTGGAAAATGACTAAAATTCCTATTAAGAACTAATAAGGATCTATATCAAATCAATTTCTAAGGCAGAAAGGGAAGGAGGGAGAAATTCAAAATCTGGTTTCGCACCAGAATCAGAAACTGTAAAGGGAAGAAGAAGAAGATTAATAAAAGGTCAAAATGACCATTTTTCCCTTGAGGTAGAAAAATTACTAAAATGCCTTTGAGTATAAAATTTTTGGATAATTTTTCCGTTTTACTTATCTAAATCTCTTGAAAGTAATTTCAGAAAGTAGCTCTATCAATATTTAAGCTCTATCAAAGATTTCCTAAAAAGTTTATGTAAAATTAAACCTTATTTTTCAAATCACCAAAATACCCTTATGTTAAAAAAATCATAATATTATCCTTAAGTCTAAGAAAATTAGTCTAGCCATTCCCTAATGACATTAGATGTCTCTAAAATCAGAAAAACAAAGAGAAATCCTTAAAAGGGTAAATTTTATAAAATGATCACAATACCCTTTCTAAGGAGAAAATGACTAAAATACCCTTTTGTAAGGAAATTCTCCAAACTAATTCACATATAGACTCAAAACCTTTTTAGATCTATTCCATATAATTATCAAGGTAGAAAGGATTTAGAAAAGAAAAAGTGTAAAATGATCATTTTGCCCGTATCTTATTGAATGATTGTAAATTATGTTATTACTTGTAGTGATAATTGATTATAGTTTTAATTGTATTAAGTTGATATGATTTACTACCCGTACTACTAATAAAGGATATTTATTCATGATGACTGTCCATATGAGATAACAAACGTATGAAGTAACTTTAGGATAGAAGATGAACTAAGCAATACTCAGACAATGATAGAATGATTATGATATAAAGATGGATGTTATCCATAGATATCTAAATATGACATCAATACCAAGAAAAAATGGGTAGTAAGGGTTGACAGATGAAATAAGGGAGGTAAATTGATTTAAAAATCCTAACAAGTGAGAAATAAGATTGGGGAATGCAAAGGCTGATCATAGAAGGTACTTGAGGAATGTACGCAGGCTTTGGTGAGACCTTGGGGGTAGATAAGGTGTCAAGTTATGAACCACTTATAGTGAAGAGGGTGTCACAAAACCAGCTTGGTGTCCCTCATAAAGCAGAACATTACCAAGATTCAGTTGAAAGTATCTTGAACCAAGTATCAAGCAAGATGTGTACTCCCAATTGTCAACCTAAGATTGCAAATATGGATCCTTATTGACACGCTCGCATAACTCTTCCGGTGTTAGTAGTAATGGAGGCTGCGAAGGGCACTAAATCGATTAGAATTCCTAATTAGGCATGTAAGGTGAGATGAGACTTTATGTTAGCTAGAAACCCTTTATATGCATGTATTTGTTTAGCTAAGGCTAGATGACTCACTCCTACAACTCTCACATTTTTTCAAACACAAATAGCAAACGAATTTCAACCTCTGTTTAATTTTACCATAATACCTTTATAGGTAGATGGACGTATAATAGAGTTTCGGTAAATGATATGTTCATGGGATATGTGTAGTTTGCCTTTAAGCCTACCAATATTGTAGTCCCATGACAATTTTATCACGTAGATTTATTAGTGTTTTTATCTTAGACTCCGCCTCCTAGATTCCCTTGTGTTCCCGCAAGACAACAACAACCTCAGACTCCTCAACCTCTATAGTCCTCCATCTGATTAGTCCAAGCCATCAATCTAGACAAGATGGAAGATTCTTCTAAAAAAGAAGATCTTTCTGAAGGATTTGATTAGATAAACTAGATATGGAAAATTATCATAGATGTTATCTTGTTTTGGTTACTAAGTACATTATAAGAATGTAATAATAGTTTTACTTATCACTTTATCTGCCTTGTATAATTAAGTTGAGATTACTTTGAAAGAAGTTATGGGAAATGTTTTGTTTTGTCAAATTGTAATTCCCCTAACGAGTTTAGATGTTTAAAGTTTACTTGCACTAAAGTTACCTAGATATAATTTCTAAAAAAAATTAAAAGTAAATAAAAAAGGATGTTACAATTAGTTGGTATCAAAGCACTTCGACCTCTTATAGCTTGTGGAACCAAAGGAAGATTAGGTAGAGACCATTATGATTACACTACTTGGGCATTAGTGTCAAAAGTTTGATGACGCGTTGATTGATAAAATCACGTGGATAACTTGGTTGAATTTGACAATGTACGCATTAGGTGACGTTGTCAAAAAAAATTTGTGTGTAAGGAAAATTAATAAGTTGCTAGGAGCCAAATAGTAATATTGGGATTGTTTGTTGCATTGACAGGACATTATGACAGGAAGATCCTCGAGCAACAACACTCAACAAGTATTGGACTGCATAACACAAATCTTGGAACCTATAACCCAACAAAGAAATGAAGAGCCAGTAGAATACTGAGGATTAGCAGCTTTCAGGAGAAATATCCAACCTCGATTCAGTGGTTCCTTTGACTTTAAAGTAGCCCAAAATTGGATAACAAAGATTGAGAAGATCTTCTCAGCAGTATCTTGTTGGGAAGATCACAAAGTTAATTCTGCAACCTTCACGTTTACTACAGAAGCAGGGAATTCGTGGAGGATAGTAAAACCTACTCTTTATCAACCGCGCTATTCAATAACTTGGGAGATTTTCAATTAAAAACTTTTAGACAAATACTTACCTGCGACTACAGGCAAAAGAAGGCAAGGGAGTTTTTGGAACTCAAACAAGGGAATATGTCAACATGAGAATACACGACCAAATTTGAGGAACTGTTAAAATATTGGCCCTATTTTGGAACTGAAGATGGGCAGGCAATCTATTCGCAATTTGAGAATGGTCTAAGAGTCGATATAAAACAAGCAATAAGCTACTTACAAATTATTGACTTTCCAACTTTAGTTAGTAAATATAGAATCTATGAGGAAGATACTAACACCCGAAGGATATAATGGAAGACAGGAGGACTACAAAGACATTTCAAGAAAACTTTGAGTCATTTAGGGAAACCTTATCAAAGGCCACCGATACATGGAAATGGGTCAGGTAGGCCCAATCAGTCAGTAGGAAGCTCTAGGCCAACCATTTCTTACCTTATAATTAGTAAGCATATAAAATGTTTTAAATGTGGCGGACCATATTATTTAAGAGATTGCCCTAAAAAAGACATTACTTGCCATAACTGTGGAAAAATTGGAGACTTGGGCAAAGGCTATTGATCTCCAAAGAAGGAAGCTTCTAGTGCGAGGAAGCCAATACCAAGTCAGAAGAAATCAAAGGCAATCGAAAAGTCTTAACCATAAGTGGATCAGAAGCAACTACGTCTAATGATCTAATTCATAGTAAGTGCATCATACATGACAAACTCTTAGATGTACTTTATGATTTGGGTGCTACTCATTCTTTCATATCTCATAAATGTCTCAAATATTTAGCTTTTCCTTTAACACCTTTATCATATGAATTAATTGTAAATACCCCTACTAGCAAACCTGTAATTACTATCCTAGCCTGTTGTCATAAGAAAACACTAAACTTTGGTACCCTAGATCCTGAACCTTTAAAACATTGGACTGAGGAAAGAAAGAAAGAATGAGGATTTTCAATTCTTCATAGCATTATTCTCCACAAAAGCAAAAATGGAATTAGATGTCAACAACCTTCCAATTGTCCAAGAATTCCTAGAAGTTTTTCCAAAAGATTTGTTAGAATTACCCTCAAAATGAGAAGTAGAATTTTCCATTGATCTTATTCTTAGATCAAATCCAATCTCCATTGTGCCATACCAGACGTCGCCAAAAGAATTGGCAAAAGTCAAAAGTCAACTAGAAGAATTATTGGATAAGAAGTTCATCAAACCTAGTGTGTCACCCTAGGGAGCACCAGTATTGTTGGTGAAAAAGAAGGATGAGAGTATTCGACTATGTATCGATTACTACCAACTGAATAAGATGACCATTAAGAACAAATACTCACTCCCTAGAATCGATAACCTCATAGACCAACTGAAGGGAGCATAAATCTTCTACAAAATAGATCTGCGATCAGGATATCACCAAATTTGGGTGAAGAAGGAAGACACTCCTAAAATTGCACATGCTACGGGCATTATAAGTATCTAGTCATACCCTTTGGGTTGACTAATGCTCCTAAAATATTCATGGACTACATGAATAGGATCTTTCACGAGTACTTAGATAATTTTGTGGTAATATTCATCAATGATATTCTAATCTATTCAAAAAGCCCTGAAGAGCATGCAAAACACCTTAGAATCATGTTGCATATCCTAAAGGAACGCTAATTATATTCAAAACTCTCAAAGTGTGAGTTTTGATTAGCAGCAGTCAATTTCTTAGGACATGTGGTGTCTAAGGAAGGAAATGTAGTAGATTCCACCAAAGTAGAAGCAGTGATGCAGTAGAGCCCTCCAACAACTGTTACAGAAATCATAAGTTTCCTAGACCTAGCAGGCTACTATAGGAAGTTCATAGAAGGATTGTCTAAGTTCACCTTACCCTTAACGAAGCTAACAAGAAAAGGTCAAGCTTTCAATTGGGATCAGGCTTGTAATGATAGTTTCCAAGAACTAAAAACAAGGTTAACCACCGCACCAATCTTAACCTTGCCTTATCCTAAAAAGAAGTTTGATGTCTATTGCGACGTATCACGACAAGGCTTAGGTTGCGTACTAATGCAAGAAGGAGGAGTAGTGGCATATGCTTCAAGACAACTACGTCCGCATGAAGGAAACTACCCAACTCATGACTTGGAGTTAGCTATAGTTGTTTTCGCACTCAAGATTTGGAGACATTACCTATATGGGGCTAGATTCAAAGTCTTCAGCGATCATAAGAGCCTACAATACTTATTTGATCATAAGAGCCTACAATACTTATTTGATCAAAAGGAGCTAAACATGAGACAAAGACGTTGGATGGAATTCCTAATGGACTATGATTTTAAATTACCTTACCATCGAGGAAAAGCAAATATGGTGCCTGATGCACTCATTAGGAAGTCACTACATCTATCCATAATGATGGCTGAAGAATTGAAATTAATAGAGGAATTTAGAAATCTTGACTTGGCAGTAGAAGTACGACCTAGAAGTTTTATATCTAGGAACCCTAACTATCAGTAGTGAATTTCTAGAACAAGCCAAGAAAGGACAACAAGAAGATCAAATCCTACAAGTAAGATTAAAGGTGATAGATGGAAATTAGGAAAAGAAATTTCAACTAGGTACTGATGGTATAATCCGGGTCAATAGGAGAATTTGCATACCTAACAACAAGGAAATGAAAAGAATGATCCTATAAGAAGCTCATAAAAGTCAACTTAGTTTCCATCCAAGAACAACAAAAATTTATCAAGATTTGAAGAAAAGTTTTTGGTGGTAAGGGATAAAAAAAGATGTGACAAGGTTTATGGTTGTTTGCCTAACAAGTCAGAAAGCTAAAGTGGATCACAGAAAACCTTCAAGACATCTTCAACCGCTCAAAATCTCAGAATGGAAATGGGATAGTATTTCCATGGATTTTGTGAAGAGTTTGCCACAAACATCCATTGGGCACGATGCCATATGGGTAATCATAGACCACCTGACTAAGACCGTACATTTCTTGCCCATAAATATCTTATACTCTCTTGAGAAATTGACCCAATAGTATCTTAAGGAAATAGTTAGA
This sequence comes from Pachyrhizus erosus, assembly GCA_026544285.1. Lineage (NCBI taxonomy): Eukaryota > Viridiplantae > Streptophyta > Magnoliopsida > Fabales > Fabaceae > Pachyrhizus > Pachyrhizus erosus. The sequence goes on along the minus strand of JAMLFT010003984.1, from coordinate 8,747 downwards.
TTACATAGAGTTTCATTAAGTATAGTGTTAGACAGAGATCCTCGATTCACTTCAAGGTTTTAGGAAGCTTACAATAAGCTTTGGGAACAAAGTTAAAACTCAATTATGCCTATCACCCTCAAATTGACAGACAAAAAAAAAAGAACAATTCAATGACTTGAAGACCTATTAAGGGCTTGTGTAATTAAGAAAAAGGCAATTGGAATGAATTCCTACCATTGACAGAATCTACTAACAGTAATAGTTATCGAACGAGTATAGGTATGGCTCCATATGAAGCATTGTATGGAAGAAAGTGCAGAACTCCTCTATGTTGGTTTGAGACAAGGCACTCATTGTTACTAGGACTTGAGATATTACAACAGACTACATAAAAGGTAAAACTTATCCAAGATAAACTAAAGGCTACTCAGGATCGACAAAAGAGCTATTATGACATGAGAAGAAAGCCTTTGGAGTTTCAAGAAGGAGAACACGTTTTATTGAAAGTAACACCTACAACCAGTGTAGGAAGAGCCTTAAAATCCATAAAGTTGACACCAAAATTCATAAGACCCTATCAAATTTTAAAAAGAATTGGCCAGTCGCTTACTAAATAGCCTTACCCACTTCTTTGGCCAACTTGCATAATGTTTTCCACGTCTCTCAACATAGGAAATATATTCCTAATCCTAACCATGTAATAGAACCTGATCATGTTTCGATTAGAGAAAATCTAATAAATGATGTTTCGCTTGTTAGGACCATCAATCGAAGAATAAAGCAACTCAAAGATAGGAACTTTAATTTGGTCAAAGTAATTTGGAGTTCAACCAAAATAGGAGATACAACATTGGAATTAGAAAGTAGGATTAGAGAATTGTACAACATAGGGGACGAAATTTCTTTAAGGAGGGTAGAATCGTAACATCTTATTTTTAATATAGTGAAATTATAAAATTATAGTAGAAGAATTTGTCTCTTTCCTTTTTAATTTGGCCAAATTATGATACAAAATTTTATTTTTCTATGAGAAAAATATTATCTATTTATTTGATGATATTTTTAAAAGAGGGAAAGAGAAAGAGAGAGAAAAATGTTTAATTAGTAAAAATTAATTTAAATAAAAATACTAAAATACCCTTTTGTAAGGAAATTCTCCAAACTAATTCAAATATAGAATTAGAACCTTTTTAGGTCTATCTCTTCCATATATAATTATCAAGGTATAAATGATTTAGAAAAGAAAAAGTGTAAAATGATCATTTTGCCACTATCTGATTAAATGGTTGTAAATTATGTTATTACTTATAGTGATAATTGATTATAGTTTTAATTGTATTAAGTTGATATGATTTACTACCCCTACTACTAATAAAGGATATTTATTCATGATGACTCTCCATATGAGACAATAAATGTATGAAGTAACATTAGGATAGAAGATGATCTAAGCAATACTCAGAAAATGTTAGAATGATTATGATATAAAGATGGATGATATCCATAGATATATAAATATGTCATTAATACCAATAAAAAATGAGTAGTAAGGATTGATAGATAAAATAAGGGAGGCAAATTGATTTAAAAATCCTAATGAGTGAGAAATAAGATTGGAATGCAAAGTTTGATCATAGAAGGTACTTGAGGAATGTATGCATGCTCTGGTGAGACCTTGGGGGTAGATAAGGTGCGAAGTTGTGAACCACTCAAAGTGAAGAGGGTGTCATAGAACCAGCTTGGCGTCCTCAACAAAGCAAAGTATTACCGAGATTCGGTTGAGAGTATCCTGAGCCAAGTATCAGGCAAGATATGTACTCTCGATCGTCAACCTAAAATTACAAATATGGATCCTTATTGACACGCTTGCATAAGCCCTTCTGGAGTTAGTAGTATTGGAGACCGCAAAAAGCCCTAAATCAATTAGAATTCCTAATTAGGCGTGTAAGGTGAGATGAGAGTTTACGTTAGCTAGAAACCCTTTATATGCATGTATGTGTTTACCTAAGGATAGATCACTCACTCCTACAACCCCCAGATTTTTCAAACACAGATGGTGGACGAGTTTCAACCTTTATTTCACCTTACCATAATACCTTTATAGGTAGATGGACGTATGACAAAGTTCAGGGGGTTGATATGTTCATGGGATACGTCCAGTTTGGGTTTAGGCCTACCAATATCGTAGTCCCATGGAAATTTCATGACGTAGATTTACTAGTGGTTTTATCTCAAACACCGCCTCCTAGATTCACTGATGTTCCTGCAATACGACAACGACCTTAAACTCCTCAACCTCCATAGTCCTCCATGGGATTAGTCCAAGTCATCAATCCAGACAAGAAGGAAGATTCTTCTAAAGAAGAAGATCCTTCTAAAGGATATGATTAGATAAATTAGATATGGAAAATTATCATAGATGTTATCTTGTTTTGGTTACTAAGTATATTATAAGAATTAATAATACTTTTACTTATGACTTTATCTGCGTTGTATCTGAAAAGTGGGGTTGTAGGAGTGAGTCATTCACCCTCAAGCAGACACAAACATGGAGTAACATAAAATAAAATGATATCTATTATCGCGTACTCTCTTCTCACTCCATCGAGCCTATTGGGACATTTTACTAATCGTATTTTAGGACCCCTCGATTCCTCCAAACTTCTATCTCTGAGAAGACTTACACGAAACGTAATAATTTAATCCAAGTTTTCTTTCTCGGTAACGATTAGTAGTACATACCTTGTTTGGTACATCGAACGAGGATACTCTCAACTAAATCATGGTAATGCTCCGCTTTGTTAGAGATGCCAAGCCAGTTATGTGATTCCCTCTAATCTTAGAGTTGTCACAACTTGCCACCTTATACTACCCCCAAGGATTCATTAAAAGCCTACAGACATTCCTTAAGTACTTATTGTTGTCAACCCGAGCAATACTCTAGTCTCAATTCTCATACGTGATCTTGTCATATCATTCATCAACTACCTCCTCCACTTATGCGACTAGGTCTTCATTTCAAGTAGGGAAACAACACAAGTCATTAGATGAAGTTTACTACAATGATTCACCAACCTTTTAAAATTTTAAGTAGATTCCTTGTAAAAATTAGATTTATACCCCTTCCCTTGTTTTGAGGTTTAAGTCTTTTGATAAAGTATGTACACATGGAAAACCCCGAGACTTGTCACCATTAGGAAACATCATACATTTTCTATTCTATTCTTGTTATAATTTTATCACTCAAGACACCCAACCATATTCTTTTATTAGAACATGTCTCAAAAATTCCTCTTTTTTCGTAAAAGAGGCAACCATTTAGTCCTAACAATTTCAATTGTCATTTCTATTCCTTAATAAACATCAATAATAACAATAATTAAGAAGAATTAATATATTCAGCAAAGGAAGATAAGTAACTAAATAAAAGAATTCAAGTAGACAAAGTAAGAACTTATTTATTCTCTAACATCGATGATTTTTCCTATTTATCAAAATTATTTGTTATTCACATCATTATTTTTGTTGTGTTATGCCTATTATTCTAGTTAATAATCATTAAATTTATAAGATCTTATTTTCTATCTATTAGTTTATTATTTATTTAGTCATTAAATTAATCTAGCAGCATAATTTGCTCTAGTCCTTATGTTGATTAATATTAAGTTAAAATTAATCAGTCTCAATTTATCCAGAAATATTCATATTATGCTTATTTACATAATTGATAATTGACTTAAGTGGTTCATCAATTTGTGTAATTAATTTTAATGTTACTATTATCATCAGCAAAATTCACCTTATTTTTATTATTATCCTGTCTTTCTTCTTTCTTTCTCTTTTTTTCTCTTCCTCTTTCTCTTTCTCTCTCCCTCTCTCTTTCTCTCTCTCCATTTTTCTTTTTCTCTCTCCTTCTCACTCTCTCCTTCACTTTCTCTACGCAAACCCCTTCCATACCATAGTGTAGAGCAGTATGGTATTTGCAATGAAAAGGAATTTGTTGGTAAAGAATGCAAGAATTTACAAACACTCCTTGTGGAGTTCGATTTGAAATTCCAAGATACTCACAACCTCATCATGTAATTTCAAGGAAATTGTTCCAATATCGCACTCAATTCCTTATAGCTAAAAATGAAAATTTTCTAAAACTATCCAAGGTTTAGTTTTGAATTTTCAATAGTATCCATATTAATGTAAATTATCAATCATAATTGCTAGTAGGTAAGACAAAAATTAGAATTCAACCATCCATATATGTTTACAACAATTCAGAAATTCAATATGAAAATTAACATCTTCACAATTCAAAATTTAGAAAGAAAATCAAAGAACAGAGGCTACTCCTACCTGTTTTTAAGTTTTTCTAGCGAGGAGACTACTTTTTCGACAACCTTCAATACTTTTTCGACGAATCTTTGATTTGAAGTTTCCCTTCGTTGTTTTTGTGATTCTTCAAGGGAAAGGTAGCTAAACAGTTTTCGAATTGGTTTCTGAAATGCAAAGGAAATATAGATTCAAATTTGATGAAGGAATTTTAATTTAAGCTTCCCGATTTCGTGCTTCTTCTTCCATGAATCACTCCATTTATAGAGCTCTTCTGTCCTATTTTTTTTGTTTATTTTATTTGCAGGGCATGGGTGAAGGTGGCTGGCATAGGAGTAAGGGTTTAGGGCTACGTTGGTGAATTGTAGGTTGATGGACGCTCGAGAAGAAAGGAGCTTCATTAGCAGCTTCCATGGCAGTTTTAATATTTTTGATATATGTTAAATATAATTAAAAAATTAAGTTTTCACTAAACATGTCCTGCCTCAATTGTTAAGACATTAAGTTTCAGGCACCAAGTTCCCCCTTTGAGTTTGCCTCAGGCATTTTTCTAGCTTTTCATTTGTTTATTTTTTGATTTTAGGAGGAGTAGCTTAAATATATTTGTGTTCCTATTTTAAGCGTAGATTGGCCTAGTGTTCTAGTGGTTAAGCGTTTCTCTTCTTCCTTCTAGGTCACACACTCGAGTCTTCTTGGCACACTTTCTTTACCTATTTCTTTTTATTCTATTTTGCTTTTTCTACTATTTGTTTTGTACTACTTCTTGCACGTTTTTACCACTAGCAACCTGGTGGCTCAACTAGTAAAGCTTTTCCTGCTCCCCTGGTGGCCTGGGTTCGAGTCCCAGCTTCTTTTTACTGGATTATCTTTGCCTTTTTATAATTCTATTTTTACATATTTATATTTTCCAAATTTATAATTATTCTAAAAATTTAATTATACTTTCTCTTTTTATTTTACGTATTTTCTCACCAATAATATATTTTTATCTAGTTGCATTTACTTTATATAATACATTATGTGTGTGTGTATATATATACACACACACCTATATAATTTATTTCATTATTTTTTTTATACTTTTATATAAAATTTTCTTCTCATGCATATACTTTTATACATATCTATTGATTATCTAAAGCTAAAGTTTTTTTCTTAGATTTTTGTAATTAAGGTACTACTTATTTTTAATTAATTAATTAATCATTTCCATTATTTTAATGACAAATATTTTCCTAAAATATTCTAATTTAAACCTAAACACACCCAATACCAAAAATCATTTTGAAATAAATATAATTACTATTTAAAATATCATTTCCTTATTATTTATTTTCATCATATGTTATTTTTCTTATTTTAAATTAACAATATTACAAATGTTTGCAATGATATTTGAAGGATACATCAAATAATTACATCAAAATTCAAAACCCTAAACCCTAAACCCAAATAATTACATCAAAATTCAATTTCTCAGTACCTTGTTCTTTTATTTAGATTTTACTCAATTTAACCAACTAAAAATATTTAAAATATTATCTAATTGCAATGATATTTGAAGGATACATTAATAATATCATTTCGTGATTGAGTGCAAAAGAATCTCTAAAAATTCAACTACTATATACCTTTTTTAATTTTTAGGACTTTACGCAATTTAATTCACTAAAAAATATTAAAAATTATTTTTAGTCAATTGTAATGATATTTAGAAGATATATTACTTGTCCTATTTTGGGGTTGTACCAAAAAATGACAACCAAATTCAACTTGTACAAATGATTTTTTTAATTTTTTTTGGATTTTATGCAATTTAATCCACTAAAAACTGTTAAGAATTTATGTTCTCCAATTGTAGTGATGTTTAGATAATACATTAGTTATATTATTTTGTAAGTGCATCTAAAACGTTGCATCAAAATTCAAATTCTAAATATCATTTTCCATATTTTTGAAGTTTAAGCAATGTAAGTGACAAAAAAAAAATATTTAGAAATTATTTTGTCATCCAATTGCAATGACATTTTGAGGATACGTTAGTAATATTATTTTGTGATTGACTGCAAAAGATTGAATCAAAATTAAACTTTTAGGTATCTTTTTTAATTTTTGAGGCTTTACACAATTTAACCCACAAAAAATGTTAAAACTTATTGTTAGCCAAATGAAATGATATTTAAAAAATATACTATTTGTCTTATTTTGGGGTTGTACCAAAGAAACGACAACAAAATTCAACTTATAGGAACTATTTTTTTCTGGATTTTACGCAATTTAACTCACTAAAAATGATAAGAATTTATGTTCTCTAGTTGCAATAATATTTGGTGGATACATAGTTATATTACTGTACGAGTGTTTGCAAAACATTGCATCAAAATTCAACTTCTGCATACCCATTTCCAGTTTTTGGGATTTAATGCAATTTAACCCACTAAAAAATTTTAATTTTTTTTCTCCAATTACATGATATTTTGATGATACATTAGTTATATTATTATGTGAATTTCTTAAAAAAAATTGCATCAAAATTTAACTTCTTGATACCTTTTTCCATTTTTTTAAATTAAAGCAATTTAGGAGACAACAAACATTTCTCACAATTGTTTTATCCAATTGCAATGGTTGTTGGTGGATACATTAGTTATATTAATGTCTGATTGTTTGCAAAAAATGATATTAAAACTCAACTTCTAGGTAACATTTTCTATTTTCTGAGATTTTATGCATTGTAACCAACTAAAATTTGTTAAAAATTTATTTTTTCCAATTGCATCAATATTTGGAAGATACACTAGTTATATTATTGTGTGAGTGTCTAGAAATGATTGCATCAAAATTCAATTTCTAGGTACCTTTTTTAATTTTTGTGATTATATGTAATTTAACCCACTAAAAATTGTTAAAAATTATTGTTATCCAATTACAATGATATTTAGAATATATATCACTTATCTTATTTTAGGATTGCATGCAAAAAAAGACATTAAAATTCATATTCTAAGTATAATTTTTCAGTTTTTGGAATTTTACTTATTCTAACTCACTAAAAAAATTTTAAATATTTATTTTCTGGAATTGAAAAGATATTTTAGACAATGCAATAGATATATTATTCTGTAAGTGTCTGCAAAAGTTTACATCAAAATTAAACTTCTAAGTACTATTTTTTATTTTTTAGGATTTTACGCAATTTAAGACACTAAAAGATGTTAGCAATTATTGTTAGAAAATTGCAAATGATCTTTAAAAGATATATTACTTATAATATTTTGGAATTTTACGCAAAAATGACATCAAAATTCACCTTCTAGATACCATGTTCCATTTTTTGGAATTTTACGAAATTTAACCAACTAAAAAATATTAAAAATTTATTTTCTCCAATTGTATTGATATTTACATAATACATTTGTTATATTATTTTGTGAGTGTGTGCAAATAGCTGCATCAAAATTCAAATTCTAGATACCCTTTTCCATATTTTTTAAGTTTAAGCAATTTACACAACAACAAAAATATTTAAAAATTATTATGTTATGCAATTGCAATGATATTTTGAGGATATATCAATAATATTATTTGGTAATTGACTGAAAATGATTGCATCAAAATTCAATTTCTAGGTACATTTTTTAATTTTTTGGGACTTTATGCAATTTAACTTACTAAAAAATGTTAAAAATTATTGCTAGTTAATTGAAATGATATTTAGAAAATTACTTATCTTATTTTGGGATTGTACACAAAAAATGACATGAAAATTCAACTTCTATCGATGAATAAGATTATTTGATAAGCCTAAGGAGGATTGCCACAAGAACAGGATAATTCATGATAAATAAAAGAAAATTTAATTTCCAATATCATATGCAAAACTAGTTTTCCCTAATGATTAATTGCGGGCATACTATGTTTATGGTGTTGGGTTTTAATCCTGGCACTGAGCAAATTCTTTTATTTTTACAACGCCTTTTACCAAACAAACTTTTGAACTTAAAAAAATAAAAAAAAAAGAACTAAATCTCCTAATTGGACTTCCTAGCTCTCCAAGCATGATATACATCTAATCTTCTTAGTTTGGAGCTTTCAATGGCTTTTACTAAACAAACTTTAGAACTTATACAAATAAAAAAAGAACTAAATCTCCTAATTGGACCTCCTAGCTCTCCAAGCATGATATAAATGTAATCTTTCTAGTTTGGAGGTTTTGACAATTGATCATCCAGTAGATGGATCACCTTGTGTTGCAATGTCTCCTAAGTCTTTCTAAGCCTACCATTAGTCATGGGTCATGTAACATCCGACTTTTCAAATCAATAAAAATAGTGATGTTTCAATGTAAACAAAGTAGTTAGTTAAATAATAGAAAATTTATTTAGCAAATTAAGGAATATTAAAAATAAAATCTAGAATAAACTTTAATAAGTAAATAAAAT
>JAMLFT010003983.1:0-20681 GCA_026544285.1 Pachyrhizus erosus | reverse complement strand
TAGAATAATTAAGAAAAGAATACATAAGAATTTTTTCAGAATTTTTAGAAGTAAAAACAAATTTATAAAAATAAAAATAGAATATATATAGATATATATATAGAATAAAAGAAAAAGAAAAAAAAAAGGAAACAAAAAAATAAAGAAAAGAAAGAAAAAGGGTGCGGACAGAGTCGAGCCCTGGACCACGGAGGAGAGAGAAGGGGATGCGCCCCTCTGCCAGCTGAGCTACCCCACGTGGGTAGCATTCTTAGTAATTAAAATCTATATAAGTTATAGGCACGTGACATATGGAAAAAAATTAAAGCGAAAACGCAAAATATATATCTATATATATATAGATATATATATAGAATAAAAGAAAAAGAAAAAAAAGGAAACAAAAAAATAAAGAAAAGAAAGAAAAAGGGTGCGGACAGGGTCGAGCCCTGGACCGCGGAGGAGAGAGAAGGGGATGCGCCCCTCTGCCAGCTGAGCTACCCCACGTGGGTAGCATTCTTAGTAATTAAAATCTATATAAGTTATAGGCACGTGACATATGGAAAAAAATTAAAGCGAAAACGCAAAAGGGGTTGACTAGGATTCGAACCTGTGCCCCTTTAGTGCGTTTTGAGTTAGGAGAGATTCGTTTGCCAATTAAACCACTAGGCTCATCGCTGATTATTTCTCGAATTAAAATACCTTTATCCCTTCCTCTTGAGTCACCTTCTTCAACCTTTTACAAATCTCCATTGACGAGTTTCAAAAACTTTGCAAATCGTCGCCCCAACTCAGCAAACAACCACCGTAACTCAGAGAACTTATCCTAGGCCTAAAACGAATAAAATAACCACCGTTGGCGGTGGATGGAGGCTATAAATAGACATAATCGAAAGCTTGAAAACTCAAAAAATGCAAAGAAGAAATTTTATTTGAATTCGCTCTCTAATCCACCAAAATCCTTCAAATCAATCCCATTAGCTTCGTACGGTATCCAGAAATATTTTAGGAAGGAGAAATCAAAGTAACGAGCTTAGAAACACGAAGAACATCAAGAAACCTGAGCTTCCATTAAAGAAAATTTTGAGCTTCGAGTTAAGGTATGAAGAGTCTTCTTTTCTTCTAATTTATATTGCAAAACTATTCTATTTCATGTATATTTCATTTCTGCTTAATTACGAGCTCTAAAACTCCATGAATCGCTAGAATCAAAGAGAAAATCTCCATTTTTGAACGAAAGAAAAACCTTCTTCAATTAGCTAGTAGAGAGTCTCTGAGTTCAAATTGAAACTCAGAATAGGTTCGCCTTGAGTTATGGAACGATTCTGTAAGGTTAATTAGGCCTAAATCAGTCCAGAACGAAAAACCCCAAATTCAAATTTCTGGTTCGAAAATTCCCTTTCAGAGGTTGAAGATGACTAAATGACCAAAATGCCCCTCCTTTTAAAAATTTCTTTTAAAACTGTTTTGAGTGATTTAGGCTTCAAATGATCTCCAAAAATTTTGAAATTTTTACCCAAGACTATATAAAAAGGGAGGAACAGGATAGAATAATTATTTTTGAAAATTTGATTGAAATAAAAATTATTTTCATAAAATACAAAAAATACCCCTACTTGAATAAAAAAATTATTGTTGACTTAATTTAGGAGAAAAATCTTAGTAACTTTTGACAGAACCTTTCATGTCAATGTCTAAGGTTTGTAGAAAATTTTCTTTGACAAAAGAAGCATTAGAAATAAAATTTATTTATAAAAATGACTATTTTACCCTTAATTTTGAAACTAATTAATTTTCCACAAGAAATGCAGTTTTCTTGGTCTAATAGTAGGAAATATCAAATACCTTATTTATTATAAAATTATCTAAAGGTAATCCATTGGAAATGGGATGAAAATAATATTTTAAATAAAATTCCCAAAATACCCTCAAAAATGTAATATATGAAATATTTCCAATTTTTGCAAAGATAGATAGATTTTTCCTTGTTGCAATTATTATGATCATGAATAAGGTTAAAATTCACCATAAAGGGAAGATCAAAGAATTTCAAAAATTTCCAGAAGAAAAATGACCAAAATACCCTTACATTCATCTGTACTCATTACTTCCTATTTTTTCATTCAAAAACTCTATCAAATTTCTTAACTTCTCTAATAATTACATACTTGACTGTAATTCTCAAAGGATGGAAGGTTCTTTAAAAGAAAATCATGTTAATATATGGTTGATAAGTAAAACACCTTTGTGATGTAAGCCTCTTGTATATATGTTGATAAGGTTTAATGAATCTTCATTGATGATAACCAAACAAATAATACATATTTATTATTATTTCAAATCAAGAAGTAAATAGATCGTTAAGTCTTCATAAATAGAAGAGAACCCCCCTTAGGCCAAAGACAGATCTATTGATGGCCAATTGAACAAACAAGAATCTTCATATCAGAAGATTCTAGGGATCTGGTACCTAGAAGACTTGATCAACTGAAGTAAGGATGGATAAATAGACCGAGAGTGAGAGTAAAGAATGGAGAAATGCAATGGGTTCACTACAGAAGGTATCTGAGGAATGTGTGCAGGCTGTGGAAGCCCTTGGGGGTGTTTAGGCACCAAGTTTGTGAACTGCTAGAATTAAGGAGTCACAATGTCGGCTTGGTAACCCCGACAAAGCATAGCATTACCAAAGTCAGTAGAGAGTATCTAAGTCATGCACCAGCTTGAGATATGTACTCCTGACCGTCACCCAAAAATGTTGCAACTTATGGAATAACTAATACGATTGCATAAGTCCTTTGGTGAAAAGGAGTGAATGAGGCAGCAAGGGATCCCTAAAATTGATAGAAATTTATTTAGGACTCGAGACGGTGAGATGACATCGATATATCTACATATGTGTATGTTTTGTGTATGATTAGTCGAGTACCTAATACTGTAAAATAAAAATTGAGAATCAAAGATTCACTCCTACACTAACCATTTCAGGAGAAGATGTTTGAAGAAATCCATCCACTGTTCCATCTGTTAATAACTCCCCTATGTGGGCGGTGGACTAGAGATCCATTATATCAATTGTATACCTATACTAGATATATTTGTTTCACTTTCTTTCATGCAGCCCTGTTAGCTCCCACTTTTTATGGACAAATCGATCTCCCGATCGTGCTAACACAGGTGGAACCACCAAGGGTTTCAGAATCACCTCCTGGTTTTCCATCCCACCCTAGAAGAAGGAGACCACGTAACTCTTCCACTGGCCATGGTAGGCATTGAGTAGCCAGATCTGCGCCTAGAATTGACATATCCAAGGAAGATGATCCTTTAGAAGATCCAGGAGACGATGTTTAAAGTTTTTCTTGTTGTAATATTAACTATGTAACTTAGAAACTTTTACTTAGTAGAATAAAGTAACTTTTATGTATGTGTATTTGAAGTAATGAAAAAGTAGTTGTTACATATTATAGAATTAAAGAAGTAAAAAACTTTATTTTAAAATATTAACCATTAAATATAATATCATCTAATACAAAATATTAACTATTAAATAATTTTTTTATTAGACACAATTATTCAAAATAATTGTACTTTTTAATAGAATATTAGATATTAAATCATGTTGAAATGACCCAAAAGAAAATTCAAACCTATTGTAAAAACTGAATAGAGTCTACTTTCAAAAATTTGAACCTTATCCAAATCAACGCTAGTTGGACAAGGTTGGGTCATATTCACCCCTAATTTGAAGTAAGGAAGCTTATGTCAGGATCACACCCAATAGCATGTCTCCAAATTTAACTAGCTACTTAACAATCATGTAGAGCACACATGACATCCTTTTCATCATGCATGCAAATAAGGCAAGTGGCATCTTGTGTGATGCCTCTTAACACAATAGACATTCGTCATAAGGCTCTAATAGATTACTCCCCAGAAAAAAGCTTTTATTTGCTTTAGGACCTTCCAACTCCATAAGATTCTAAAGATACTTAAGTTGTCCTAGGATTAGGTCTTATCACATCGTAGGCCACTTTCTTGGAAAAGGATCCACTCAACGAACCTTTTCACATAAGCACATCCAACTCAGACTTTATAGAAGAGGTTGGTAGCCCAATAACTAATTAGTGAATAAGATTGTTGTGGAAGTAAAGTGGGTTAATTTTGAAACTTTCCTTTGTGGTAAAAGATGTCACATATCTTATTACTTTAACTTCATGTTCATAATAAATTAAATCTCATTTATAAAGATGTAGTTAACAAAAATTGGTAGTCTAAAGGCCTACATTTTAAAAGAAATAATGTCATCAATGTAATCCAACACATAAAAATTCTCATGCCTCGATGTCACAAAGATTGGAGCTTACAATCTTATGAGCTAAACATAAGCAACTTTAAATAAAACTTTAGTCTCCTCTCTAACTTCATCCTCATCATTTGGATACACATCACCTATAAATGACAATCAACCTAAATACAATCAAGTAAACAACAACAAAGTAGGGAGTGATAACTCATCCTTGGATTTTGCTCAAATTATAATATTAATCATAAGTAGGACACACATACAAGCATGTACATACACCTATGTCCTTAATGCATATGAACACTTACATTCTTATCATCAATTACTAACAGTCATATTCACATGTGATACAATGTTATTCCGACTCTACTCTATATATTTTGTGGTACCAATTCTAAACTCTAAAAATAATTTAAGAACACATGTCTAAACATAAAAAGTACCATTGGCATCAATATCTTTAATATAAACTACTCTATACTAAAATGATCTCCACATGTAATTGTCAACATTACCTAATTTTATAATTATGTCCTAATTTTATGGGATTTCAAAACTCTATTTAGACCTTATTACTTATTTTTATTCTTCACTATTAGTTTCTAACACTAAGTTGTTGTCCTTAACAATAATAACAGTTATACTTATAATAACTAATAGTAGCAACGATAACAATATCACTAATAATAATAATAATAATAATAATAATAATAATAATCCTAAAAAGTCTTGTTATGATTTATGTACAACTCAAAAATTAGAATGTTATGTTGGAGGCAAAAATAAAAGTATAATTAAATTAAAATATATTTTTTATGCTTTTGAAAATTTAGAGTAAAAGTTTTGGACTCTCTTTTTTTATATAGATTATAGTTATTGGTATCAATTTTATTTAAGTTAGATTACATCATTATAAACAATAAATTTTTATCTTCCAAAAAAGAGTTTTGAAATTCTACTAATAATAAAACATGTATACAGAAAACCTAAATCTAAAAGTCAGTTACCATCAACAATTTCTAAAACAACTATACACCCATCAATTAACTACAGTTGTATTGAAAATAATAATAAAATGGTAGATCGAATCTAATGTATTTAATGTAATATATTATTAAATTAGTCAATAAGCATAGAACAAAATAAAATAAAACATAAAAGAAAGGGTTATAATATGATAATGAAAAAACATTAAAAAAAATATAAATTAATCAAATAAATTAATATTACAGACTACTAAATATATTTTTTCACCAAACAAGTCTAATTTGATTAAATATAAGTTTTTAAGTTTTTTTATAAGCTCAAAAAATTCGGTCCTTACAAACTACATCCCTGGTTGTTTCATCACTGACACCTTTTCCAATATTTTAACAAAGGATTAAACCAAGTTTTTAGGTTAATCAAATAAGGTAAAAGATAGTTTTAAAATCTTGCTAACCACATTCTGTACCTAACACAAGTCTTAACAACCACATATGCAACTTTGTCGTTTCCAATCCTAACCTTTCTAACAATGCTAACTTAAGAAAAGCTTGGGATAGTCAACGATTTATATAGAGGAGGCAAGTAGTTGGACCCCCTCGACCAATTTCTTGAAGCATGATGAATACATGGAGGTTTTCTGTTCAGTAATTATTTTTATAATAATATTTAATTTCAATTAGAAGAAATATCAACCATTATTTTTTAAAAATAAATATATAGATAAAAATAGAAAATTCCCAATATTTAATATAATATATTAAAAAACTTAATTATATATTTTTTTGATTACATCAAAGTAAATATTTGTAAATCTTTTTGTTATAATGAGGAAGTTAGTATAATGTATATAGTCAACAAAGTAGGCAAAATTGAATTCAATTAGACTTTTTTCAAAGATTTTATCACTTTTGGATTAAATGAATTAAGTGGTGGAGACCACTCATTTATCCAAAACTTAGTATGGCATCTATTTGACGGCATGGGTTGACTCAATTACTCCAACTGTGGGACTCCAGTTTCCTCTTGTTGAAGTCAGTTCTCAGTGTGGTATCCTTCTAATGCCTGATGGGACTTAAAGGTATTGGCTTTGTCTGTTGTTCATGTTGACGTAGTTGACATCTTCTCTAATGCTTCCACTTCTTTGTTATTTGATCACTGTTTTATCTTCTACATTAACGATTATTAGGCTCTCTCCTTCACACATTTCTCAATTCACCTTTGTGTGTTTATTCAATTCAGTGAAGACACATATAAAAACTAAAATAAACAAAAGAATGAAAAAAATAGATATTTTGAGTAGAAAAAAAAGGAGGAGAATATGAGATGTATCTCCTGAAATGATTATTTTAAGATACAAAAGGTAGATTAATAACCAAATTAAAACATCTTTGGTACAATGTTTTGTTGACTCTAGTACTTTTCAACATTTTATTTGAATATTTAGTTAAATTTTTGAGAAAATTATCAAAGAATAACACGTCCAGGATTAATATTATGTATGATGTTTGCCATGTTTCATTGATAAAATAGTTATTGTTCTACACTAGTGCAAAGAAAAGAAATATTTACAAGAACAAATAGTATATTAATGGAGGAGTTCAAGAATTTTCCAAGAAACGCTCACGTTTGTGGTCATCTATAAAAATTTTGAGGCTTAATTTGGAGATATAAGAAGTGATACAAAAATAAAAATCAGTATGCATGCTTACTTTGTGCCTTTTTGTGTCCTTTTTATTATCGATTCCTTACAAAATGTGTGGTGTCATCTATATAAGGGCATGGTGATACGTTTGTTCTTAGCTTTACAACTGACCATTAGTAGATATTTGTATCATTCTATTCAGTGCGTTACGAGTGCATCACTAATCATATTTTGTAAGTGTGAGGTGCTTGTTGTTTAGGGCTTGGACCGGGTACCTTTATTAGTTTTAACTAATTACTTTGATGATTTGGACTATGCTTTGTTGGCTATTCATTCGGTGTCATTGTGAATAACGTGCGTACTTAACTACTTTCTATTACTTTGTTGGCTGCTTCCATGCCTTCGGAATTTTGAATTGTTAAAGCATGGGTACCCTTGATATTTGTGCAAATATTATTGTTTCATTACTAGACCTTTTTTTTTTTATCATTATTCAATAATTAATAGTAGAGTCAACGAGATATAAGTATCATTGATATTTTTATAGGAAGAGGAACAATAATGATTCTTTAAGTATAGCTATGTCATATCATATATACTTTTGCCATCAAAGAAAATTCATGGGATTGAATATCAAATGCAACAAACAGAAAACAATTAAGAAAGGTATTGGTTCTCAAATCCCAATGGTATAATTATTTTTGAGGAAAATATGTCATCAATTAACCATCAAGACTCAAAAGGCTCGTAACAAACAATAATAATTTAGTGATAAACATTGTTTTAAGTCTAGAGTTGCTTTAACAATTTGAAATTCCCAAGGTGCAGAGGCAGTGCACGGGCGACATGGTCAAGTAGAGATGGTTGTTGTGGCCAGTGCCACAGTGGGAGGCACGGTGGGAGAATGAGGTGGAAGGCGCGAAGTGGTTTAGTGTTGATGCATTGCAATTAACATCAATACATAATATTTCACTTAGAAAATATTGTATATTATGACATATTGGACTTCATGATCATGCATTTGTATTGCTTTTTAATATATTTTGGAACTGATTATACTTTTGGTATTTTTATGATTAAAAATTGTCTCTTAAACTTTAAGACATCAAATCAAAGAGAAAAATACATAGTGACTTAAAAGATTGAAGCTATGAGCATAAAAGATATTTAAAGATTAGAAGAAATGCAAAAATTGAATCTTAACAAATGTCATGGCCATGACACCTAGAGTCATGGTTGTGACTCGATAAGGTTTTCATCATTTGACTTCCCTAATGCATGTCACAACTGTTGTGACATTTTGCGTCATGGTCATGACTCTCCTTGACTTCAAATTTCGCATTGTGACAATAACATGTTATGACCATGACATTCCAAGTCATGACCATGACTCACACCATGATCAAAATCTTATCTTTTACAATTTTGGATGTATATTGGACCTTAATCTCTATCTTATTTTTTGGATTTTATTCTCTTTAAATAAGAATGCTTCACCTAGGATTAAAGATTTTAATTTTGGGGATTAACATATGACTTAAGGAGACAGTAGAGGATCATCTTATTCTTCAACTCTTTTATGGTTTGTTATGTTTTCCTTATTTAATTTCATTGTTATTTTCATGACTATGAGTAACTAGTCTTATTTTTTCTAAGATTGAGACTTAGCCCTTAACGACTATTAATGCTTTATTGAATTATCTTTTGTGTTCTTATTGGTTTCTCCTCTATATTTCTCTTTTATTGCTTTTTTATTTATGCAAAGTGTTTGATCACCATTTTTCATTATCACAAACGTTTAGGAAAAATTTGTGAGGTGAACCTAATTATTGGACTTATAAGGGAGGGTCTTAGGAATTAAATCTCGAAAGCAGGTTTAGTCCTTCAAGGAATCAATGAATTAACAAAGAACTTAATGAGTCTAATTGAATATAACTATCATGAGAGTAGGGGCTAATTTATTAGATGCATCTATGTATTTTGAGAGGGAACAAATGGCACCTTAAGTTAATTTGCCTTAAAAGAGAACCAATAAGAAGATTGGGGTAACGAGATTAAGTCACTAAGAAGTCTTAGTTTGAAACCCAATCCTAGAAGTTTACTTATTATTGACTTTATTTTGTTTTAATTTATTCATTTGCTCGTTTTAATTTTCTTATTTCATTTTTTTCTCTTAATTCAATATCCAATTTAATTTTGCTTCTTTTTTATTTAATTTACAATAAATTGTGAAAATTACAAAGCTACAAACACAATCCTTGTGGAGACAATATTCATACTATTTGACAAGTGTGTACTTGTAGTAAACTCCACATCAAAGGATATGAAGAAAAAGATTAGTGACAATGTCCTCTCTAAAGAAAATAAAATAATACAAACAAGGTCTGGCTTAAAATGCAACAAGAAAAAATAGGTTACATTATTTGACATGGAAAATGTGGCCATATATGTCAGCATATGACTAAATTAAGTGATAGGAAGTACTAAAACATGTTATTCACAACTAATACCAAAGGAATAGCCAAAATTCACTACCTTAGAGGTTATATATATATATATAATATTTGTTTTTTCTTTTAATTTTCTATTTTGTAGGTGGCCCCTCCTAGGCCCAAGAATGCTTATGAAGGTCCTAGTAAGCATTAGAAGCAGACAATAAAGAGGGGATCAAGCTCTAATACCCATTCTCACTAATATAAGAATTAGTAGGTCCTATATTCATGCCATTTCAGGGGTGATTCCTCTCTATTGACTATGAGAGGAACTACTCCAAACTCTGTTATAAAGGGTTCATCCTAGAGTGATGATTGAAGCTAGCTATTATGGAATACCCCATATTTTAGGGATGTTCTCTTAAAGAGGAACTGCATGACTTTAGCCAGGCTTACTGAGGAAAGCAATGGAGTGTTGGTGAGAGAGAGTTTTATGCCAATGTTGACATTGAGGAGCTTAGACATCGTCATTCCATGGTGTGGGGGTTACCATTTCATTTAATCCACGATCCATCAATAGGTCTTTGACTTGTCAGCTACAATTAGCTCTAGGGACTATTTTTTTAGTATAATGAGTGGTTGAACCACCTCATTGATCATGATGCAATTGAGTATATCATTTACATCCTAGGAGTTCACTTTACTCCTTCAAAATAGAACACTTAGGTCCTCCACCCATCCTTAGTTCAACTTGCATAGGTTTAATTATCACTTCTTCTTTCTAATGTATAGCAAAACCTCCCTACATCTTACACCACCAAAGATATATCGTACCTCATTTATGCCATCATTAGGGACATGTTGGTTCACATTGGATACAAAATCTCTCGAGCCATGATAGACTTTGTTCACTCATTGAAGGGCAAAGTGGGATTACTTGCACTTATAACAACCATGTGCAAGCATTATGGGGTTGATGTGGACGCCACTACACTAAAGACCAAATTGCATCCACCCATCACCCTTGATTGGATAGAGAAGTATTGCACCCCTCTAGAAGGCCATGTTCCTATTGCCTAGCCTATACATCCACCCTAGTCTTCTTTGTAGAAGTGTTATACTATCCAACTTACGATTAAGAAGCTTAGAGGTCACCTTTAATAATTAGATCTAAAGGTGGATGTCGTATTTCAAAAGTTGGATGGTACTCACTGTGGATTGGGCTTTTTAATGAATTATTTTAGGGCCTATACTGAGAAATATCAACTTTAGCTTGGTGCTTACCATTGGCCCATTACTGTTGAGTATGAGACTCATGTTGGCTACCTAATAGGACTTAGAGAGCAGCCCCATCTTGACCAAGGGGTGATGACGGGTCTATAGAGAAGGACAATAAGGAGAGCAATAATAATGAGGATGTACAGGAGAAGCTTGAGGACAACTAGTTATCTAAAGGCTGACATTTATTCTTTTTTTTTTTTTTAATTTTCATTTTTCTTTTATTTTAATTTTCTATCATTTTATTTTTTTGTTTTAAGTTAGAACTTATTTTTAATGTTCTGATGGTTTGGTTTGTACTTAGTAACTTGGTGTTTGTGAGTATGAGACACTATTTTGTTTGAGTTTTGATTTATGTGTGGACACTCATTTTGTTGTGTGACATTTATTTGGTGAATTTTGTGTGTGACAATTTGATTGAGCACTTTTAATTCTTTGAGGTGATCAACTGGGTGAGGAATATACGCTAAACATGTTTTAGAGACATTGATGTTGCTTGCACAATTGATTTTGTCTCGATCTTTTGGTTTCTATTAATGACATGCTTGCTTGGAAATGATCAAGGCCTTAATTCTTTTATAAACAATACAATTTCTTCAAACCCTTAGCCTAAAAAGAAATACAATTATTTTCCTAATCTTAGGAATAAGATAACAACTTAAGAGATAATGATAATGAGGGCCTAATTTGTATAAGATAAGGTCTTACATTAAGTTTGGGGTGTCCTATTAGACACCTAAGAAATAAAAGATAAAAGGTATCTTGAAGGAAAGTTAAAGTCACATTTAGTATGACTATCATAAAATAAAAACAATTAGTCAAACGAATAACATTACCTTGTCCCCTAATGTTTCAAAAAAATATCTACAAAATAAAAGAAATCTCAAAAGAAGAGAGGGATTAGGTGATGAATTAGAAATAATTGGCAAGTTAATTCATTTTTTTAGGTGAAACAAGATCTTTGATAGTTAAAAGAGATTGACTCTCTTAGTTGCTTTCATATTCTTAAGATACTTTGAATTCTTAGAATAACCAATATTGTTTCTTAACACAACCACATTACAATTTAATAAAAGTCTTCAGTGATCCTTGCTTGCACGTTATTTGAATGTTAACTTTGAGAGATAAAGGACATAATTTATTTTTGTAGTTTCAATGAGTGAGATAGAGAGAAACACTCACCTTATACATTTTGTGCTTGAGTGAAACACTTTTGATAAGGATCAAAGAATATTAGTTGTTCATCGTTGTCACATATTTTTTTTTCTCTTAGATTGTGACTCACCTGATATTTTTGTAGGCTCTATATGTTGTTTTAAGCTCTACTTGAAAATTGTAAAATGCATACTTTGTGTTGTTAAACCATTGTAATTGTTATAGACCATTACCTTAGTTTTCTCTAACAAGTAGGTTTATTATTTATTTTTAGTATAATTGCTCGAGGAAGAGCAAGGTTCTAAGTTTGGGATGTTGATAATTGTTATTTATACTTGCAAATTTGTAATATTTAGATGCAATTATTTAATATCTTTTATGCTTTTGGATCCTATATATACTCAAATTTTGATTAAAAAATAGAAAAATAAAGTTTACAAAATAAAATCTTAATTTTTTGTATTTTTGCATGTGATCCCTTTTATCTTTTTTATGTTTTTAAAGAAAGTTGTTGAAGGAACAATTAGGAGAAGACCAAAGGACCAAGAAAATCATTGGTTTTCGCTTAAGCGAGACCTTGATGGAAATAGAGATTTGGCTTTGTGCTTACTTAAGCAAGACATAGAGGTCTCGCTTAAGCGAAACTAACTTAGAGAGTCTAAATTGCTTTTGACCTCGCTTAAGTGAGGCCACTTGAGCTCGCTTATACGACTGCCAGCAAAAACCCAAGCTTGAAGTCCTAGAGATATAAAAAGAAACCTACAACCCAAAGAACACATTCCATTCCTTTGTACTAGACTGTCTAGAGTAAGCGAAAGTTGATGGCAACTTCCATACTTGTGGATTTTTCTCTAGCAATCTCTTCATTGGAGTCTTCTTCCCCTTAGCTATGAGTAGCTAAGTCATCCTTCATTGGGGTTTAATATAATATTTCTCAATTCCATGTAATTACTCTTTATTATTCGATAAAAGATTATTATTGTTCCCTTCTATGTTTAATGTTTATTTTTGACCTGATAAACTAATTGCATGATTATACATGCTTAATTATAATTGGAAAATTCAATTAAATTATAACTAAAAAGAAACAACCAATAATTTTTATACCTAGGGATAAACTAAAAAGGATTAGTCACTATTGAACCTTAACATTAACGTTGTTCACATGGCTACGTGAATGAAGAAATTGGTAGCAAAGTGAATAAACTTAGGTTCTTTTGCTTAAGGAATTAAGGTCAGAATAATTTTGTTAGTTAGTGATAATTTTTTAATTTAATATAATTGTATGATTGCATGAGAGGACAATTTGATGACGTTAAACCTCGATGATTTCATCCATACATGACAATTACCTACTACATACTACGTGTTTGATAAGAACACAACCATTTTTCCATTCTTACAATTTAATCTCTTGCTCTTTTTTTTTTTCACATTTTCGTTATTTCATTCATTCTCATAGTCTATCTTAATTCTAGTAAATACCTAAATATTCAAGAAATCTTTGTGGAGATGATATTTTACTTTCATTTTGTTACTTGTACAATTTGATACATTTGTGAGAATTACAATAGTATTCCAAAAAAATCCCACATCGTTTAGGAGTGGAGGCTAAGGGTTGTTTATAAACATCCTCCTCCCTTAACCCATTAAAGCAAGACAAAATCGTGACAAGTCATTGAGCACCAAAGTGAACAATATCTCAAATAAGGTGATCTTTGCGATGTTTGAGAACTTGAGGTTGGAACATTGATGCTAGAATGAGGACCTAGGCCACTTTTGCCTCATAGCCTTGACTAGGAGGCTTGTTCTGATATGCCAAAAAGCTCCACATCGAATAGGAGTTTTATAAACACCCTCCTCCCTTAATTCACCGAGGATTTGAGGTTGGAAAAATAGGAATTCACTAATTTACAAGCATCTCTCTACAATAGTCTATCATCACAAGCATATCACCTTGGGAAGAAATGATAGCTTACCAAAACATATCCTTATCATCTATCATTGGAAAAGGTCATTTAATAGCTTTATTTTGTTAACTCATCCTAGCAATGGATGTATATTATTGAGCATTTATCACAATTTCTACCTATAACTACATTATTTTTAAGTGAACAAAGTGTAAGATTGTAATTTTTGTTGTTGTTAATTAAGGAATCACTCAAGAAATTGTAAAGCTTATATAGATTGCTTCTTGAATTCTATCTTAACTACTCTTAGTTATTTGTGTTACAATTTTAATATTTTTTGTTTTCTTCTCTTATTAGAGTTTGAATACTTTGTATTTGGTGACTATTTTGTTTTCATTCTTAACATTTATGCTGGAATTGATATTCATTTTTTTATATTATTTTTAATTTTTCATGTTAATGAAAATTGATTAATTAGTTAGATTTTTGGAGTTGTAATTGAAAATTTATTATATTTTAAGTATGATTTTGGGATTCAATACATGCATATTATGGAATTTAGGAATAATGATATGATTTTGTTCATCCTTTTGAGTAATTAAACTTAAATCATGCTAATGTTTAATTGTGCCAAAGAATTATGGTTTCAATTAGAAGGAAAAGGATTAACCACTAAAGAATTAGAGTTAATCTAAGTATGATTGAATAAGAATATTTAAGAAAGTATTATTTTTAGTTACAAAATAAAAATATCAAATCCTAATCATTTAAGTTCTTTTAATCATTCTTTACATAATGGTTAGATTTAATTGAATTGTTCAATTATGTAATTTACAACACTTTATCTTTAGATTATTATCTTTAGTTGCATTTGTTAACTACTACATGGTAATCAAAACTTAAGTTCTTTTTAGAAACATTACTCTTACACATTTTATTAATTACTTGACAATACACTTATCTTACAAGAAGTGTAAATAATATATTTTTAATATATTATCTTGAATATCATTTTGTAATGATTAAAATTTAATAAAAATTACAAAAATAGAGAAGGGAGAAATAGTAATTAAATAATAAATGAAATTTACAAGAATTTTTCATTTTTTATAATTTTTAGTCAATAATAAAATGTATGTCCAAAATATATGTTTGAAAATATGTTATTGGCACTTCTTACAATAATAAATCAATATCTCATTCTATTTTAATTCAATTTATATACATTTTTTTTCTTGGATCCACGTACATATGTTATATCTAGATTAAAGTATGAAAAATACTTTTGTGAATTTCAATGTACAAGACTGAATTTCAATGTATCAAATGAAAAAAAAATATTATTTCTATAGTAAAAACACTTTTAGACTCTCTCAACCTTAATCCAAACATGCATTTATATAATTGATTAAGATTGATTTATCTTAATCAAACAATAGTGAACATGTAGGCTTCCATCAATATTAAAATAAATTGAGAATAATATTTTCTTTTTGTTTCCTTCTTAATTAAAAAAATATAAAGTAGTGTAATATTTTTTACTGTAAATTATTAATTTGGTCCCTCTATTTATTCAATCTAGCTAAAATATTTTATTCAATTTGGTCCTTCTTTTCATAAAAGGTTTAATTTAATTTTTTATTTTTCTAAAATGTTTCAGTGTGATTCTTTCGTACTCAATTTATTCTTTTATTTTTTAAAAATACTCAATTTAATCTTTTATTTTTTTAAAAATGCTTCAATTCTTCAATACAAGGTAAGTCTCGATTAAGCAAAAATGGTTAAATTGAAATATTAAAAAAAAAAAGAGATTAAACTTAACTTTTTATAAAAAAACTAAATAAACTAAATAAATAGATGAACCAAATTGATAATTTAACCTCATATATTTTAAAAATAAATAACATTATCCAAGAGTTATCCAACAAACCATGGTATTGTTCAACAAACACCTGTGTGAATGAAAAGAAAATTTGACTCAAACAAACGCCATACACTCAACAAGACCACCAAACAATTAGATAAATCTAACACGGGGAAGAAATTATGAATGGCATTCCTTAAACTTAGCAACTAAACGAGAAAAATTGCCGGCAACCTCCACATCTTCGAAAATCTTGAATTTCTTGTTTGTAATTAATAACTCTAAGAACAGTCAACGGTATTGCGTTATACATTTGTGGTTTGAACATACCAATTAATTACATATATTTCATCATCGTTGCCACGTTAGAGGATGCCCTAATCACTTTGGAAAAAAAAATTGTAAACCAATTGCAAAAGAAACGAGTTGAAGTGTACAAATATAAAATAAATTTGAATTTAGTTGTGCCCACTGAAGTCTTACTTAAACTTCAAACGGGTGTCATCATAGTCGTGCTTTTATTAGTACTTTTAAGTCAAATGAACCACACACCGAGGCGTTGAATAATCTCAATGCGTAAAATTCAAGTAAATGTGAAAGCACGTTGGTTTAATGATAGGTAAAAATTAAATAGTTATTGCTACTTTAAGTATAATGTGCTTAAAATATGATGTTTGATATTACAAGTGTTCGATCCATAGAAGTGTGTTTGTCTGACTGGATTTTTTAAATATGGAAGCTACTTTAAAAAAAATTAAAGGCTAAGGTGATGTCATATTAGTCGAATTTCAACGTGGTTTACCTTATAAAAAGATCACTTTTGTGTGTGTGTGTGTTCTATAATATCCTCTTCACAAGTGTTTCCTTTTCTCAATTATGCTGATCATAGTTGTCAATATCAGATGAATGGAAGATAAACCAGGAAATGACATATAATATATTGATTTGCTAAAGTTTCAAATTTGTTCGTTTTGAAAGCCTCACAGAAAAAAAATGTCAAAAAAATCACTCATTTTTATAGCAGGCTTCAGATTGTGTCCATTTAAAGAGTTAAGAGTTAAGAATTATTTTTAAAAAATTATTAAGTTTATTTAAAGAGTTAATCTATTTTATAAATAATTTTGTAAACATATAAAATTAAAGATGGAAAACATATGTTTAAATAATAAAGTTATTTGTAAATCATGTCATTGGAGTGTCTATTTACATAGTTTTGTCCAATTATTTATTTTACGTATTTGATTTTGTTTAATTTATCCCTTTTTATCATAATTTTTAATTTATCTATAAAATCATATTAGTGGATAACATTTTATTTATAACGTTGTTTGATATAAAATAAGTTAATTTAACATGAATTCATTTTTTTTATTATAATAATAATAAATGATTTAAATTTTTAATAATTTTCAAACATATATTATTATATTATAAAGATAAAGGATCAAGTTCTTATAATAATGTATTTTTACAATAATTTATATATATTCATTAATTATTCTGTATCTATGTGTCTTATATTAAATATTTCACATGATGTCATGGATATCATTTTTGTCATACAAGTAAAACATCGTGCATTGAATATTTTAGTCTATATATAATTAGGGTCCACTAAGAACCAACAAATAAACAACTGATATTGCTAAAAGTCCAACACAATGAGAAAATTGATACGTAAAATTTGCTTATTTTGTCTATCACGATAAATCAAGAACTGACACTTGCATTAACAGCATCCACACCCAATTTTGCAACATTTGAGTTTGGATTTATTGGAGAAAAAATGTTTTGTTCTTCTTCTCCTTTTTTTTTTTTGCCGTATAAAGTTGTTTTTGGACCGTGTGGGACACTGTTACAACAGTTCTAATGCCGTTGTCTGGTTCCTTTCAACAACGTTTGTCGTTCTGGAAATTCAATGCACATTAACATGAAAAGCTGCACATGCATTAACTTACAAAAGTTTCAGAACAACTTGCAAATTTTTCACTTGTTTTTTCAGATGTTTTTTTAAGGAGTGTTTGATAATGGAAAAATGGATAAAAAATAGAGAAGGGGAACAAGAAAAAAAATGAAAATGTTCGTCTCTTAAAGATTTTTTTTTAAATATTTTATATCTTTTTAATTTTTGAATTCTAGTTTCTAGTTCAAAAAGACATTATGGTTATTGTATTAAAAAATATAATTACCACTTAAACGGATGTTTTTTATTCTTCATTAATTTCAATTATCTTTAGACCTTGAGTTAAACTGAAATGATATATAGATTATAACTATTGATATGCTTTTGGAGCATAAATACTAATCTTTCAAATTTAAAGTTTACTCAAGGTAGGTTTGGGGAGAAGAAGAAGAAAGTAGCTAAAAATATTTAGATATATACGTGTTGAGCTTATTAATTGCTATACAGTTTTGATATTAACTCTTGTATGGATAAAATATTGTTAAAATTTTTTCATTGATGTAATTTTATTTATTTTATAGCATTTAACATTTTTGTTATGTTCTTTGATAGTTTTATTTTTTATTTTTTCAAATAGTTTATGCACATGGCAATGATTTGATATGCATATAAGTTATGCTATTTTACATTTGACATGATATGTCACTATTAAGTAATAGATATTATTTTGTATGAAAAAGAAAAGTAATAGAGATTATTTAACAAGATTAAAATTTATGAAAATTAAAATAAAAAATAAAAAATTAACTAACATAGTATAACATAATTGATAGATAATATTATATCTTAAATATATAATTAAGAGTTTGATATATATGTATATAAAATACATATTGAAAGAAATTAATCTTTTAAATATTTGGACAGATTAATTCTTAACTCTTAATCGAGAAATATGTAACATAAAAAAAGAAAAATTAAAATTAAATAAAACTATATTTATATAAACTATAAAATATTTATATCATTTCGTATTTAGTTGTTATATATACTTTTCTTCTGACCGCGTAAAATTGTCACAATAGTTAAGGTCCAAATTTAGATTAACTTCTAACTTATGTGTTGAAACCCAAATGTTGGAGACTTGTGCTTGGTAGCTTAAAAAGCCTTTAATTATATGTAATTAAAATACCTACAGTTCCTTAATGATTTTTAAGCATGTAATTAAATAAAATCTTCTCAAAATGATTTTACAATACAAAAACCAAAAGGAAAATTACTCAAACAAAATGAGAATAAAACTAATTCAAGATATTTTTAAAATATTAACTAACAAAGTTAAAAATTAATTGATAGTAGAAAGTTATTATAAATATTTGACAAAAATGTCAATTGAAGTAGGTAGCTGATAATTGTAAAATGAAAAAGTAGATATGTTTGTATACTATTTTTTTATAAAATTTTATTTTATTTTATGGATAAAAATATAATTTTAGTTAATTATGATTTTTATTTTTAATTAATTTTGAATTCTTATAATTTTATTTAAAAATAAATATCAATTATTTTAATTATATTTTTAATTTTAATTATTATATATTTTTTTAATTATTCATTTGGTTTTTATTCTTTTACAATCATTATGACTTACTCCTTCCACTTATAAACTACTCATTTTAGTATCTGTACATGTATTTATTAACTTGTTTGATTTTATATACATATAGATTTTGATCTGTTTTAGTCTTTATAATTATAGACATTAAAAACTAAAATAGATTAAAAAGTGTATATATAAAATTAAAATGATTTGACTAAAATATAAAACTTACATAGATATAAGGAAAAAGTGAGTAATTAATTATGCTATTTCTTTTTCATATTTTACAATCATTATTTATGTGATTAGATTTTAGTTTCTCTTTTAAATACATGATCAAGAATTTAATATCTTATTTATGTGTGTGAAAAAAATATACTGAGAGTGATCAATTATTTTAAATGAATTTTACTATTTTAATTGAGATTTTTTTTTTTTTTACTTTTGGATAACTGAATTAAAAAAAAAAAGAATCATACTTTGATTATCCA
The DNA here is from genome assembly GCA_026544285.1 of Pachyrhizus erosus. Taxonomy (NCBI): domain Eukaryota; kingdom Viridiplantae; phylum Streptophyta; class Magnoliopsida; order Fabales; family Fabaceae; genus Pachyrhizus; species Pachyrhizus erosus. The sequence continues at coordinate 1,140 of JAMLFT010003983.1, read as the reverse complement.
ATGAGACAAAGAGAAAGCTAATGCACCACAGTGTTGTGTGAATCTAAAAACCGTTGCAGTGGGAATACAAAAAAGGATGAGCGAGGTCGCGCGGGGTATGTATGCACAAAACTGACAAAAGTTTGCATTGATAATGAATGATTTTTGTTAATTCATACGTCAAGGAGTTTTCGTAAAACGGGAGAGTTTTTATTTTCTCATTCATAGGAGGTGAAATTATTTTAAGCCAGGATTAAATTACTTTTATTCTTATAAAATACAATATTTTTAATTTTTAATTTTTTAATATATATTATCAAATAATAATATAATAATAATGTTAATAATATATTAATTTATCATATTATTAAATAATTTAATAAAATAATCATATATAATTTTTTTGATAAATTATATTTTTAAATTTTTATTTATTCAAAACTATCATCACATCAGTCTAATTAATAAGAGATTTTAAAAATATAATTTATATAAAAAAATTTAATGTTATATTAAGTTAATAAATTATTAATATTATTATTGTGTTATTATTTAACGTTATTATTTAATAATAATTATTAAAATAACAAAATTAATTTTTAAAATTAAAAATTAAAAATTAAAAATAAATAAAAATTAAAAATTATTTAAGTTTCAAATAATAACAAAAATGTCAAAACATTGCAGTACGTTGACCTGTTGAAAGTGCTGAGTGTAAGTAAATGTTGATGACAATGATACACTCTAGAAGTTAGTGTTTTATAGAAAAAAAAAATAAGAAAGAAAACTTAGTGGTAGTAGAACGAGCAAAGGCAATAATATTTTCCATAAACTTCGGTGAAAAGTTGTGGACGATCTTTAAGAATTTTAGGTCCCATTGAAGGTTCATCCATATTCTCACCCTTGTAATACCTTTCCTAAAGATATATTAAGAGAAGGTTTAAATAATATTTTATTCTCTTAATAGAGATTTTTTATTTTCATTTTTTTAAAATTTTTATTTTAATTTTTAATTTTTAAAAATATCATTAAAATAAAGAATTGTATAATAACGATGTTCACCGTATATCAACTTATCACATTATCAGACTTTGACATGAATTTAAATTTTTTATTGATTAATTTAATATTATTAATTATTTTTTATATATAATTAGAATT
>JAMLFT010003982.1:0-20681 GCA_026544285.1 Pachyrhizus erosus | reverse complement strand
AAAAATTAAAATTAAATATATCATAATATTTAAATTTAAATAAAATACAACAATATTAATCAACAATATAACTTCACATAAAAAACAAAAAAGAAAATGATAATACATTATAAAAAATCAAGATATTCAAAATTGTAAATTAACTTAGATGAGGAAATTATATATTTTATAAATATTAATAATAATTGATAAAATAGTTTATATTTATTTGAAAATTTTAAAATATTTTATATTATATTTTAATAAAATTAAAAGGTGCTGGTTAAAATGGATTTTCGGTACCGATTTTTATCAATTTTCGGTATCGATTCTTATCCTCTTTGAAATTGTCCAACTTTTTAAAGTAATTAAATTAGTCATTGGACCAATTTTTGGTCAAACTCAATCCAATTTTGATAACTATGGTTGAAAGTGTAAGTCTTTACACAAATTAAACATTCTTTTACACTGTTTTAAGCCCAGATGTAAATTAATTTAAAAAAAAAAAGAAAAAACTTCTAAATTTGAAAAAACTCAGAGCTTTGAGAAAATTTGTGATTATATACAACAACAGCAACCAGATCTCAACGTTGCATGGTATCAGGCAGGTTGAGCATACAAAATATGCTGCAAACACCTTGATGTCTACACATGAATAGAATTTGTTAGAGTATAGACCATATATAATTGTGTAGGAGTTAAGGGAACTACACAATAATATTCTTATTATCTCTATCCTTGTGCTGCTCATGATCTTCAAACAAGTCCTCTGTGGTCATAGATGATCATATCTGGGAAAATCTCTAAGAAGTCATCTTTTACTTTCTCTCTTAATTCTGGATACGGAATGGGCCCTTTTAATATCATGTGAAGGGATAATGAAAGAGGAGAATCAAAGAGACTGTCTCATTTCTTCATGTGTCCATGGCCTCTGAAGGCAACCCGTTATCTAGAAAAATTCTTTTAATATCTCAAAATGTATGCTGATCAAGTAACACTCCTCTGCTTTTAAATCATCCCAAACCCTTTTAGTTACTTCCATGAGCATGTATGTCCCTATAAAAAAAAATGTCTGGCCAGTATCATATTTCTTTCCCGACTAAACAACAGAGAAAGAAATAAAGGATTTGTTATTAAATTATCAATGCATATCTTCATATCAAAATATGAGATCAAGCAGTTATTAAAACACCAAGAAGCCAGTAGACTCTACTAAAAGTACGCAAATGTTACATAAAATTTAAGCTTTAGCAGTCCTTTTTTATTGTTTCTTTTAGTTCAACTTTATATTATATGTTCATTACAAATAATGATTCAATAGGTAATTTTTTTAGTCATAAAGTATAGTGGCATAAGGGCATAGCACAAAGCAATTCAAAATAAATGAATAAATTGTTCAAAAGATTTTTTTTTTCTCTTCAAGGATGGATAAAAAATAATTGAAAAAAATTAGTTGAACAGTTGATCTAGTTAGAGTTAGGCATCCATTCAAATGCATAAGTGTTTTACATCAGTGTTAGTTTGTCTTCTTGTCATACTAGAGAGATTAGACAAATTCATGTAAACCTAATAAACTATAATATTAAACTTGACTGTATATTTTAAAAATATTATTTAAAAATCATATCTTGGTGTCCAAATATAATATAATAGCATCTCCATAATAAGAACTTAACATTCCAACTTTATAACATTTGCTTAAATCCCATGTCAGCTTAGTATATTGATGACAAGATAACAATAACAAATGCAAATAACCTAGAAAAGTTTACCGGATTCTTTATAGGTGGCTTCCTGAATCCTTATCTCCAAATTTTCAAATCCTAATTGCAACATGTGCACATGATTTTCAAATATGACACTTGATACAAATTTAGTTCGCAACAGAAGAATTTGACAAACAATATATGGTATAATTGATGAAGTTGACTTATTCAACTAATGTGAAATTCAACTCTTCCTTCGGTCATATCAATACATTCAAGAGTAGTGAATAAACTGTTCAAAAGATTTTTTTTTTTCTCTTCAAAGTTGACAAAAGATAATTGAGAAAAATTAGTTGGACAATTACTATAGGTAGGGCTAGACATCCATTCAAATGCTTAAGTGTTTTATATCAATGTCAGTTGGTATTCTTGTCAAACTTAAGAGTTTAGACAAATCTATGTGCACCTAATAAACTATAATCTTAAACTTAATTGTATACTTTAGAAAAATTATTTAAGAACCATATCCTGGTGTCCAAATATAACATAATAGCATTTCCATAATAAGTATTCAACATTTCAACTTCATAACATTTGCTCAAATCCCACATCAACTCAATATATTGGTAAACTTGGATAATCCTTCCTTATTGAACTACCTAATGAGTTGAGTTAGACTCAGTCAGTCCATTCTCCATATTGATGTAGAACAAAGATAATTTGACTCAAGTGTCGAACATCAACTAAGACTGCAATTTTTGTGGTAAAACCAAGTTCATAAACTACCAGAATTGAGAGTTTATCAAATTTTTCAAAGTTCACTAATGATGTATATCATCGTAGTGTTGGAAGACCAAAAGAGACATAGGAGAATTTGTTAAGTTATAACTTGTAAGAGGAACACTAAATGAATTAGTGAAGTTGATTGTAACTACACTATTTGGGTAATAGTGTAAAATTGTCTGATTGCACGTTGATTAATATAAGCACGTTAACAAATTTATTGAACCTAACATTGTACGTATTAGATGGCAATATTGGGTAAAACTTGTGTGCTAAGAATGACTGACAAAACACTTAGGGTTAAATAGTAACTTTGGGTTATTTGTGTATTACCAGGAAACTATGGCAGAAAAACCCCCAAGCAATAAGATCCACCGACCGTTGGAACGCATGAGTCAAGTCCTTAAGCATATGATTGAGGACCACAACGATGAACTTGTACAATATCGTGGATTAGCCACATTTAGGAGGAACAACCCATCCAAATTCAGTGGCTCCTTTGACCTAGAGGGAGCCCAAAACTGGATTTTGGAAATTGAAAAGATATTCGCCGCAATGTCATGCCTGGAAGAACACAAAATAAATTTCGCTACATTTATGTTTTTTGGAGAAGCTAAAAATTGGTGGCAAATTGTCACACATACACTCCCAAGGATCAAACATATTATACCTTGGGAGGCTTTTAAGCAAAAGTTTTTGGATAATTACTTCCTTGCCAACTTTAGACAAAGAAAAGTTAGAGAATTTTTGGAATTGAAACGGGGCGGTATAACGGTAGGGGAATACACAACAAAATTTGATGAACTGTTAAAATATTGGCCATACTTCAGAGTAGATAACGACATGCCATCTACTCACAATTTGAAAACAGGTTGCGAGTCGACATAAAACAAGTAGTTAGATATCTTCAAATAATTGACTTTCCTACCTTAGTCAGTAAATGTCGGATCTACGAAGGAGATAACAATGCCAGACAAGCACAATGGAAAGTTGGAGGATTACAAAGACAACCTAGGAAAAATTTCAGCCATTAACAAAAGAAACCTTACCAACTACCACCCATGTGTGGAAATAGATCAATTAGACCAAGCCAGTCTGTGGGGAGCTCCATGTCAACAGCCCCATGTCCAGAAGTTAATATTCCTATAAGATGTTTTCGTTGTCTTGGACCCCACTTCTTAAGGGATTTCCCTTAGAAGAATATCACATGCCACAATTATAGGAAAGTTGGACATGTGGCAAAAGATTGATGGTCACCCAAGAAAGAGGCATCTAGCACCAAAAGACCTACTCAAAGCCAAGCTTTCAAGAGACCAAAATGACTGGAAAAGTATTTACCATGAGTTGATCAAAGGTTTCCTTGTCAAATGGTCTCATTCATGGTAAGTTCATCATAAGCAATAAACTCCTAGATGTACTATATGATTTAGGTGCTACTCATTCTTTCATATCCCATGGATGTGTCAAATATTTATCATTGCCTATGACTCCATTGTCATATGATCTAATTGTAAATATTCTCACTAATAAGTTTGTAATTACCAACCTAGCTTGTATAAATTGTCTAGTGTTACTAGAAAGTCAAAGCATTTTGATTAACTTAATTTGACTTCCCTTATCCAATCTAAACATAGTGTTAGGGATGGATTGGCTATCCTTTAATCATGTTATCCTAGATTATCATCATAAGACACTAAATTTTAGTACCCTAGACTCAAGTCATCACGAGCTTTAAAGTTATAATCTTAATGAACTTGAGGATGAAAAGAGAAGGAATTTCCAATTTTTCATGGCATTATTCTTAATGGAAGCAGGAGTTGAGATAGATGTCAATAATCTTCCAATTATGAGAAAATTTCTAGAAGTATTCCCTAAAGATGTGTCGGAGCTACCACCTGAGCGGGAAGTACAACTCGCCATAGACCTCATTCCCGGTTTGACTCCAATCTCTATCGCCTATATAGAATGTCGCCAAAGGAGTAGGCAAAAGAGAAAAGTTAGTTGGAAGAGTTGTTAGACAAGAAGTTCATCATATCTATTATGTCATCTTAGGGAGCTCTAGTATTGTTGGTGAAGAAGAAAGATGGAAGCATGTGATTATCCATAGATTATCGCCAATTGAACAAAGTCACTATTAAAAATAAGTATCCACTTCCCATAATTAATGGCCTCATAGATCAGTTAAAAGGAGCTCAAGTATTCTCCAAAATTGATCTACGATCGGGATACCATCAAATATAAGTAAAGAAAAAGGACATTCCTAAGACTACCTTTCGCATGCGGTATGGACACTATGAACATCTAGTTATGCCTTTCGGATTAACCAATGCTCCTGTTATATTCATGGATTATATGAATCAAATCTTCCATGAATACCTAGAACAATTCGTGGTGATATTCATAGATGATATCTTGATTTATTTAAAGAGCCATGAAAAGCATTCAAAGCATCTGAGGATCGTGTTGCAAATTTTGAAGGAGCGCTAGTTATACGCAAAACTCTCTAAATGTGAGTTTTGGTTGGAAGAAGTAAACTTCCTAGGACACGTGATGTCTAAAGAGGGAATTGTTGTAGATCCAACAAAAGTGGAGGCAGTTATGCAATGGAATTCTCTGACAATTGTCACATAGATTAGAAGTTTCCTAGACCTAGCAATACAATAGGAAATTCATTGAAGGATTCTCTAAGTTAGCCTTGCCTCTGACCAAGTTGACTAGAAAAGGTCAAGCTTTCAATTGGGATTGGACATGTAGGACAATTTCCAAGAATTGAAGAAAAGGTTAACCACCTACACCAATGTTGATCCTGCCAGATTTTGAGAAGAAGTTGGATGTGTACTATGACGCTTTATGCCAAGACTTAGGTTGCATGCTAATGCAGGAAAGAAGAATGGTCGCCTATGCTTTAAGACAACTAAGGCCTCATGAAGGAAACTACCTAACCCATGACTTAGGGCTTGTTTTTATAGTTTTTGTGCTGAAAATTTGGAGATATTACCTTTAAGAATCTAGATTTGAAGTCTTTAACGACCACAAAAGACTGTGATACCTGTTTAATTAGAAGGAACTAAATATGAGGTAGAGAAGGTGGATGAAATTTCTAAAAGATTATGATTTTGAACTATCCTACGACCCAAGCAAAGTGAACGTGGTAATTGATGCTCTTAGTAGAAAGTCATTGTACTGATCTACTATGATGGCTAAAGAGTTGAAGTTGATTGAAGAATTTAGGAATCTTGACTTAGCAGTAGAAGTTCACCCAAAAAGTATATACTTAGGAACATTGTTACTAACAAATTTTTAGAACAAGTCAAGATAGGGTAAGAAGAAGATCAAACCATACAAGAAAAACTAAAAGTAGCAAACAGAAGCAGACTTGGAATCTGAACTCCCAATCGTTGACCCAAAATGCAGACTTGGAATTTATTAACATGCTCATGTAAGCCATCCTAGAGTAAGGAGAGTTTGGAGGCAACGAAGGGCCCTTTAGAAACCCTAATTAGGCACGATATGGTGAGATGAGAGTATGTGATAGCTAGAATTGATATATGTGTGTGTGTGTGTGCTTAAGGATAAATGTCTCACTCCTATAACCCCCACCTTTTAGATACTAATGGCGGAATAATTTCACTTTCTATTTCACTTGAAGATCATACCTTTGGGCGGGAGATGGACCCATAACCCATTATTTGAAGACGACACTTTCATTGGGTATGTGAGATTCAATTTTATGTCCACCAACGTCATACCTAATGGATAATTTTCTCTTATAGACATACTTGTCACACTAACCCAAACGCTGCCACCTATATATGTTGGGGTCCCACTTGATGTCCCTACAACTCCCAAACATGCCCAACCTCCTTCAAATCAAAATCCTTCTACAAGCTCCGCCCTAGACAGAGTTAATTGTCCAGATGAAGAAAAAGAAACTTCAAATGAAGAGGAACCCTCTGAATGTTTTGATTAGGAATCACATAGGAGGTTATATGTTTAGATAATATTTAGTTGGCTAGTATTTTCCCTATTTTTTGGATGAATGTAAAACTATTAAATATTGTTGATAGTTGGAGACTTGTTATAGTTGTACTCATGACATAATCAATATATATTAAACTAAGTTTTTTTTTAAATGATAAGCAAATGATGTAGTGATAGTTAAATTGTAATTCCCTAGCATTCGATGTTTTAATGTTATCCCGTTAATTACAATGGAAATATTTGATAAATTAAAATCTTATTAAATTGGATAAGTGAAAAAGGGTGTTACATTTTACATAAGTGTCAGTTTGTCTTCTTGTCATACTTGAGACTTTAGACAAATTCATGTACACCTAATAAACTATAATCTTAAACTTATGTGTATACTTCAAAAATATTATTTAAAAAGCATATCTTGGTGTCCATAATATAATATAATAGCATCTCCATAATATAAGTATTTAGCATTCCAACTTCATAACATCCGCTCATATCTCATATCAGGTCAATATATTGGTAAACTTGGATAATTCTTCCTTCTTAAACTACCTAATGAGTTGAGTTATACTCAGTCAATTCATTCTCCATACTGATGTAGAACAAAGATAATTTAATTAAAGTGTCTAATATCAATTAAGACTATACCTTTTGTGGCAAAATCAAGTTCATAAACTAACAAAACTAAGAGTTTATCAAATTTGTCAAACTTTACCAATGATTTAACTTGTTTTTGTGTTATACAAATATAAACTTGTCATGTATGTAATCTTTTTTATTTTCTTGTTGACTAATGGGTTATTGGTTCAAGTTGAATCTTTGCTACTAAAATGAATCTATTGTTTATATGTCTAGTTGGAAAGTTTGATTGGTAACTAAAGAATATTCTTAAGCTCAACTTATTAGATTGACTGTTAACTTATTTATGATCACTCATTGTTCACTTTTTCATTACTTGGATGTGAATAATGCTTTTCTTCGTGATGATTGTAACATCCTGCTTTTTATATAATAAAATTACATTTAGAAATATAGCTTTAAGATAAAAATTTACCTTTTACTATTTAAATATTTTAGTTTAGTTCAATTAAAATTTAGAATTTTAGATTTTATATGATATAAAACTCAAGAAATGATAGGGAAAGAAGAAAAATTTTCTCTAGTAAAATAGTTAGTGCAATTGAAATATATATATATATGTATATATAATTTTATATATAAAAAATATAAAATAGATTTAGAAATTATGAAAATAAATATAGATAGAAGGAGGAAGAGTAAAAATAAGAAAGATAAAATAATCTGAATTTTAGAAGTAAGAAATTAGGATTTGTAAATAAATGTATATATATATAAATCAAATAAAATTATAAATATTTTAGTAGGAGAAAATATATAAACTTAAGAAGAAAATATAAACTGATTTAAAAGGATTTTTAGGAAAAACCATAAATAAAAAATAACAATTTTAAAAATTAAAATAGAAAATAAAATGAAAAAAGAAAATAAGAAAAAGAATGGGAAAAAGAGAAAACAAAACTGGTCTGGGTTCGAACCCAAAACTAGAGAGAGGGAGAGAGGCGCGCATGCCATTCGAGCTAGACATACTGGATGCAACATAAGCACCTCAACTTATATATATCTTATAAATAATAAGTAAGCAACGAAAGTGAAAAAGGAAGAAAAAATTTGGGATAGAGCGGATTCGAAGAGCGTGACCTGGAGGCAGAAAGGATTTTGGGAAAGTAGGGATTGTCATTTGATCACTAAGCCCATCGTTGAAAACTTATACAAATTAAAATTACATAAGCTAACCTCCAAAAGCTTGATCGCCATTGAAGCTACTCAATCACCTCCTTCATCCTTTAGCCACCACTTGTAAACATGCTGCCCTATCACCCTGCAACCCTACCGTCGTTCCAACTATGTTCCCCCATACCCTATGAATTAAATAAACACAAATTTGAGTCAAAAATCCTATAAATGCGAGGCTACCATGGACGAACAAGAAGGCATAACTAGAAAGGAACAAGCTCAAAATTTCTTCATGAATCGAACCTCGTCTGTCCTATTCTGTCCACTGACTCGTTCAAAATTCATTCAGCAACAATTTCATCCAAGAATTAACAAGAACAAAGCAATAAAGCTCAGAAACAACCCCTCACCAAAAAGTTCATTTTTCTTTGCTAGAAAACTTTGAAACAAGTAGGAGGAGCCTCTTTGCTTTAAATTTTTGTTACCCGAAGCTTGTGTATGTCATTAATTTCATTTTAAGATCATAAATTGGCCTAGAAAGTGGAATTCAAATTTGAAGTTCCCACAGTTATTCGAAGTCAAATATTGAATTCAAAACTCAAAATCAATTTGTTAAAACTCAATTAGAACTATTCCTAAGGTTAGAAATAATGTTTTGAGCTAATAGGTAAAGAATAGAAATAGAAATGTGAGGAATTAGATCAAAATTGAGAACTTCAATTATCTGTCAGAAACCTCCATGTGTTTCTAATTAATTCTTCATTTAAAATTTTCACTTCTAGTTGCAAATAGTTTGATATTGCCAGCTTAATTAGACGAAGTTATAAATAGGTAGCCAAAATGAGTGAGGGCAAAATAAGAGATGCCTAAAAAAGGGAAGAGAAGAAGATGGAAGTGTTTGAGGAAGAAGAACATGAATTGGAAGGGGTGTAGTTATTAATCTTAGGGTACAAAAAGAAAAATAGAGGAGGGGTGAGTTTAGTAAGGTAAGGGTGCAAAAAGTAAGTTAGGGGGTGTGAATAGAAAAAAATATTTTTTTATTTTAAATTTAAACTTAAATAAACTGAATTAGAAGGATAATTATATAGATAGAAAATCATAGAGAAACAAAAGGAAAGAAAGGAAGGAAGGAAGGAAAAATAAAGATAAAAATATTTAAAAAAGACAATTTTGCGTTTTACTTATTTTTAGAATATAATTCTTGATATATGAATAAATTTCTTAACTAGATTTTAATATTCATTAGTTAAACAAAATAGAATGAAATTTGAATATGAAGGAAGATAAAAGGAGAGTAGATTAGAACATAAACATGAAGGTCTCGAAAATAGACCATTTTGCCCTTTTCTTATTTTTGCAATTATTTTGTGTGTTATATTGATTGGAATGTTGTTTAACTATAATTTTAATGTTCCTATGTTATATGATGATATTTTATTGTTTATAGTAATGAAATTTATTACCTTTACTAATAATAGAGAAATCTATAAGTGATAACAATTATCTCCATGAGACAGTAAATTATAAAAATAACCCTCGGATAGAAGATGAACTAAGAAATCTCTCAAACAATGGTTGGATAAAGTTTGTATTAGCTTTGCAAAGTGAGAATGGAAGAAATTTATTGCAAGAGGATGTCGTTGAATTAAAAATCAATACCAAGAAAGATTGACAAACAAAAAAAAGGAGTGTAGAATGAATCGGAATCCCTAACGAGTGAGAATCAAGTATGGAGATTGCAAGGGTTGACCACAGAAGGTACCTAAGAAATGTACACCAACTCTGGTAAGTCCTTGGAGGTAGATAATGTGCTAATTGTGAACTGTGCAGAGTGAAGAGGATGTCACAGAATTGGCTTGGCAACCTTGACAAAGTGGAGCATTATCAAGATTCGATTGAGAGTATCTTGGACCCAATACCAAAAAAGATATATTGATCACTAATCCAACATGCAAACTTGGACATTTGTGAACACACTCGTGTGAGTCCTCCTAGAGATAGTAGTAATGGAGGCTACGAAGGGCCATAATCGAGTAGAAGTTTTAGTTAGGCATGTTACGGTAAGATGAGAGTCTGGGAAAGCTAGAGATGATGTGTACTTGGATGTGTTTACTTAAGGATAGAAGGCTAACTCCTACAACCCCCACATTTCAGATACAGATGGCGAATGAGTTCTAAACCGTATCCCACTTGATGATAATACCCTTGGAGGGTCGATGGACGCATGACCTGATTAGTGGAGATGATACTTTCATGAGCTATGTCAGATTCACTTATAGACCTCCAAACATTGTAGTCGCATGGCAATTCTACCACACAGATATCCTAATAGTCCTATCATAGACTCAACCATCTAGATACACGGGAGTTCCTCCGAACCTTTTGGCAGCTCATTGACGCGCTCAAAACTCTCCACTCTAAAACTCATCTACGGATTCAATTCGGCAAATGGTCAAGGCAGAGGAGAGGTATCCTCAGAAGAACAAAATCCTTCAGAGTGTTTTGGCTAGGAATGTTTGAAGGAAAATAAATATTTTTTTATCACATTTGATTTTTACTTCTATGTAATGTACTAGTTAGCTACTTTGGGAGAATGTAATGTTTACTGTTTGATATGATCTTGTCATGTTAAATGGAATTTTTATAATTAATATCAAGTTACTCGAATATGATGGTGATAGTTATGTTTCCTTTAAATTGCAACCTTTGGCAAGTCTAGTTTTAAAGTTTATCTGAAATAAAATACCTAGAAAAATTTCCTTCAAAATAAAATGAATAAAAAGGGGCGTTACAATGACCCATCAGAGGTATGTGTCACAGGGACTTAATGTTTGCAAGTATCACAACTCTCTAATGGGTTGCAAATAGTTAGTTAAAGCATGATTTGGTGTTAATTCAAACATAAGACTTTTGAGAGCTAAAATAGTTTCTAGGAATTGTAGTGTCCGAATGTGAAAGAGGCATTTTCTATTCGCAAAGAAGTCATGCATTATATTTGTTGCTATATTTATTGTAAGATAATGGATTATTGAAAGAAAACATATGATCATTCCATGATACCAAATGCGAAAATGAATTATAATATCATTGGAAGACCCAAAGAGACATAGGAGAATTTGTAAAAATTCAATCATCTTATTGTGATGTAGCAAGACATTCTCTTCTTACTTAATGTAGTTTGTTTGTTCATGTCACCATCTAGAACCACATAAAGGGATATAGTTGTTCTCACTCTAAAGTATCTATGTGAAGTTGAGAGATTCTCTAAAACAAAAATCTCTAGTAAATAAAAAGCTCACAATCTCTGTGTCTTGGTGTTAATCTTGTACTAGATGAAGCAACTTAACAGAGTGACAATTTATGTTTAATACAACCCTTTATTGCACATATCTGTAATTTGTACAAAATTGGATTATAGGTTAAATAAATGAGATGTCTTATTAGTTGTTTGAATGAATAAAAACAACAAAAAAAATCAAGAGAAAAGATAACAATATTAATATCCTTGTTTTGTATCTAAACTCGACGAGGACAAGACAAGGAGAGTCTAAAATTTCACGAGTACAAGACAAGGAGGGTCGGCCTTGAAGAATGTCTTCGTCTCTTGCTCTGTCACTTTTCCCATAACCCACACCAGGTATTGGTTTGTGTAATGCATGGAATCACAAGATAACAGTAACAAATGCAAAGAACCTTGACAACTTTATCGAATTCTTTATAGGTGTCTGCTTGCATCGTTGTTTCCAAAATTTCATATGATATTTGCAACATGTGCACATGATTTTCAAATATGGCACCTAATACATATTTAGTTTGTAGTAGAAGAATTTGACATATTATATATGGTATAGGGGATGAAGTTGTCCTCTTCAACTATTGTCAAATTCAACTCTTCCTTCGATCATATCAATACATTCAAGAGAAGTGAATAAATTGTTCATAAGGTTTGTTTTTCCTCTTCAAAGATGACTAAAAAATTGAGAAAAATTAGTTGGACGGTTCATCCAGTTAGGATCAAGCATTCATTCAAATGTTTAAGTGTTTTACATCAATATTAGTATATCTTTTTGTCATACTTGAGAGTTTAGACCAATCTATGTACACTTAATAAATTATAATCTTAAACTTATTTTTTAAAATTTTTATTTTAATTTTTACTTTCAAATAAAAAATTAATTATATAACAATAATGTTGACAGTATATTAATTTATTATATCTTTAAAGAATCTTATAAAGACTCAAATATGACATTTTAATTGTATTTTAAATATAATTTTTTTATTTCATATTTTATTGGTTATAAACTATTAATAAATTTTTTATATTTTTTTATATTTCATATTTTATGTAATTAATTTTTTATTTTTTAGTAATATAAAAAATTAATAAAATTATTATAAAATAGTCACTCTTTTATTATTTATCTGTGTATTACATAATGCATGTCCTAGTAATTAAAAAAATTTGTGTATGTGAATTATTATTTATTTTTTAATTATTTAATTTCAATATATATTATTCAACTGAGTAAAAATATTTACATAAAGAAATTAATAATTAAATTTATAATTTTTAATTATTTAAAAATTTTATAACTAAGTTTTTGAAACTTTAAAATTATTATAAACATTTTTTTAAATTAAAATAATTAAATTTAAATTAATAAGTATAAAATTTTGTTATTAATAAATAATTTCTTAAAATATATTTCATATATCTAATATTTTTAAACTAAGTATATAATTTTTTAATATAAATTGAAATATATGTTACATCTCATAAAACAATTAACCTCTTGCATCATACGGAATATACACACTAGTTATATTTAATTAGAATAATTATTATATATATTTGAACTAAAAAATTGTAAATATTAATTAATAAATTTAGATAATTATATGTAATTAATGTTTATATACAAATCCATGACATGAATTTCTCTAAATTAATTTTTTAAGCAAATATCTCTAAATTTCTAAACATTCCAATTCAGAATTTCAGATAAAATAAATGTAAACTTTTTCAAATAATATTTTATTAGAATTTAAATTTTGTAGTTGACATAACAGATACAGTTACAAAATTACTGAAATTTTACTGTTTTTCCTAAATTAATTTAAATTAAAATTGAGGACAGTTTAATAATAAGCAATTTTTTTAAGTTAATTCAAAAGTATAATTAGATCTTATATTTTAATAATAATTAATAATTAATATTTTTTATAATAATTAATACAAGATGTATGACATAGAGTAAGTAAAAAAAAATCAGCATAAAAAATTTTCAACAACAACAAAAAAATCTGAAAAAAAATAAAGTTAACTTTTAATACAAAACACAATTTTTTGTTGTCATTAAACAATTTTATTAATTAAATTTTTAATATAAATTATTTATCATGTTATTACTTGATGATATCATTATAATGACAAGTTGCAAAATCAAGTATGCATGAGGTATTAAAATAAAAAAATTGATAATTTAAATAGTAAAATCAAAATAAATTATTTTACATATGTAAAAAATATATCTAAGTCTTTTATTTAATGTAAATAACTTTTTTATCACATTTATTTTGGTCCATAAAACTGTAATAAATTACCTTAAACAAAGTTTCATTTTGAATTCTATTATAATTATTTATTCAATTTTAAATTAAATTAGTTCTAAAAATAAATTTTAGTGTTACTTTATTAAATTTAAAAAAAATTATTTCTAAATAATTGTAAAGTATATCATGGTGTGTCTTATTATCCAACTAAAATAAAAATCAAATAAAATTTATATATAAATAAATTAGAAATTAAATTCATATAAAAGTATGTGTAAAGATTTAATTAAAGTATTATTTTTATGTCATAATTAACTTTTTTCTTGAAAAAATATATTATTTAATATTTAGTTATTTAACACTAGTGCATCAATATTCTAACAAAGGATATTATATCATTTTATTGTTTATTATTATACCATTATAATAATTTTTAAATTCTATTTATATAATAAAATAAAGATATTTTCCTACAAAAATACATGTGTTTAAGATATAAGAGAAAGTGAAGTTCTTATCGTGATGGTGGCTTTCTCACGTTGGTACAATGATCCTGGATCATGTATATGGGCAAAATCATGATTTTGGTGTTTCCTTTTCACACTTTCTAACAGTCTTTTGATGGGGATGATATTTGCACAATAGTGTGATAGTTACATGTGAATGAATTTTCTTATATATTGATTCTCTCATTATTTAGAATTTATTGAAACTACAAAACAATGGTGATTCATTAAATATGACTTAGGATCCATAACATTTTTGTAATTGCTTATTTTTTATTTTTATAGATTTATAAACTTACAAATTTTAATATTTTTTAAATAATTAAAGGATTTATTCTAATGTATAAGGAATGACATTGTAATTACATAAATAATAATAATGTCATTATTAATTATGGACAAATTTTGTTTAGTTAAATTGACTAATTGTATTTAATTGTATAAATGTTAAATCAACATTTTACCCTTAATTTGGGTTCGTGTAATTTGTGGCAAACTTCTTTTTTTAATTTTTAATTAATTATCTAAATAATATTGTAACATCTTATTTGAAGTAAATAAATAATATTAAGAAAAAATAGTTCTAAAATAAAAATTTTAATTTATTTTGAATAAAACCTCGTGATGTTGAATATATTGAAAATTTAGATTGAAAATAAATTACTATAATTATTGAAATTAAGGAAATTTATAAATTAAATTAAGATGGATGATTATATAAATTCAGGAAAGTTTTAGATAGAATAGTTTTTAAATAAATAAAAAAATAAAATGAATAAATATATAAAATAAAATTTTTAAAAGTTTAGTTTTAATAGAGTAAATAAATAAATATAGAATTTATAAATTTATTGAAGTAAGATGAATATAAATGAGAAAAGAAAAAAATAGTTTAAATAAACTAAGTTTTAGAAATATAAAAACAAATTTTATATGTATATTATATTTTAAAACAAATTAAAATAAAATAAAATAAATAGATTTATAAAAATATATAAATATTCTAGTAAGTGAAAATATAGAAATAGAAAGAGAAAATTATAAATGGATTTATAAAATTTTTAGAAAAAATTAAAAACTAAAAATATTAATTTTTAAAATATGAAAAGAAAATAAGCAAAAAGAAAAAAGAAAAGGAAATAAAAAAAGGGAAGGGGCTAGTTTGAAACCAGACCCTTGAAGAGAGAAAAGAAGAATGATGTCAATGGAGCCATTAGGCTACTAGTAATATATTAAAACAAATTAATACATATGCAAAACACGAAGGAAGAGAGAGAAATAAAATAGAAAACATAAGAATAAGTGAGTGAGAAAAGGCTCAAACCCAGGTTCCTAAGTAGGTAGCAAAATGTGCTACCACTTGGGCTACTTGTCTTGGGTGTTAAAATAACACTCAAGCCTATACAAAAGCTATATAAGGAAATAAATCAAGAAAAATAAAAGTAGAAGGAGAAAAGGGTGGAGGGACGAATTTGAACGCTAGCATAGGAGGAAGGGAGAGTTTAGAGAAGAGTCAAGTTGCCATTAGAACGCTAGGCCCATCACTAGCAACTAACAAAATTAAAAAAACTATACATATTGTAACAACCCGCCATTAGCACTTATGTGTGAGCTCCTTCTTCTTCCTCGAGTAACCTATTTTTACCAAATCGCCTTTGGAACAACCTTGTGCCCATAAGCCTACGCCATATCCCTACGACCTGCGAGACACCATAGCCCACCTTTCGTGAATTAAATAAGCAAAAATTTGAACCAAAAGGGCCTATAAATACCAAACGGCCATGGACGAAAGGGGAGAAAATTTGAGAGAACCCTACATTCACGAATTGTGCATAAAGTGAGCTTAATTAATCTCGTGTGGTTCATAAACACATTCGAGATTAGAATAACATCCTTTTCGTTCCAAAATTGGAGTGAACGAAGCAACAAAACTGAAAAATGACACCTCGTTGGAAAATTCAAAATCCTTCATCAAAAAAACTCAAACCAGGTAGGAAGAGCTTCTTTTCTTCGTTTTTCCTTTGTTAGAAGCTTTAGGATTATGTTAATTTCATTTTAGTATTCCAAATCGATATGAATTTGGCTTGAGAAATAGAATTCAATTTCGTTTCTATTCTCTATTAGCTAACCTTCTGTTCAAAGAAAATCTAAGTTAGAGTAAGAATTCAGACAAATAGAATTCGATTAGAATAAGATACTACAGATAGGAATGTTACTGTGAACTAAAAATAGGATTTAGAAGTTAAAATCCATGAAAAAGCTTAAAGAAATTGAATTCGAATCTACCTCCTTCTTGCCACACATCACTTGTGCTTAGGAGTAACTTCAATTGAAATTATGATCTTGGCTCAAATTCAAACTATGATTGACACTAGAATTAAATGTAATTGCATGAATGTAAATTCAAATTCTGATGGCCCATATCATTGTAAAATGAAACGAGAAACTCTAGAAATAAAATAGGAAGGAGAAGGAAGTTTTAGGACAAGAAGGAAAAATAGAATATGTCGCAAGAATAGGAAGGTTTGAAATAGGAAAGTGAGGAAGAAGAAGGAAGAGTGGCAAAGAAGAAAAGAAGAGAGAAAGAGAGAGAGAGGAGAGAGAAAGAAGAGAGAGAGAGAGAAGAGAGAGAGGGAGAGAAAGAGGAGAGAGAGAGAAAGAAGAGAGAGGGGGAGAGAGAGGAGAGAGAGAGAAACAAAGAAAGAAGATAAAGAGAGAAAGAAAGAAAGAAAGAAAGAAAGAAAGAAAGAAAGAGAAAAAGAAAAAGAGATAGGGAGGAGAGAGAAAGAAGAGAGAGAAGGAGGAGAGAGAGAGGAAGGAGATAAAGAAAAAAGAGAAAAAGAGATAGAAAAAAGAGAAGGAGAAAGAGAAAGTAGAGAGATAAAGTAATAAAGAAAAGCATAAAAAGACAAGGGAAAGTAGAGAGAGAAAGTGGAGAGAGAGAACAAATCAAGAAAGAAAAGGAAGATGAGGAAATAAAAAGGAAAGGAAGAATTTAATTTAACAAATAAACCTAGATAAACAAAATTATATCTATCTTTTTATATTTGTATTATTTATTGCTATCCATAAAGTCTTAGTTAATCTTATCTGTACTATTGTTAATCTTAATTGTTTATAGTAATTTTTTATGTGATGATTGCCTTTGATGACAATAAAGGAATTTTTATAGCTTAAGTGATTGTCTCAAGTAGACAAGGTTGGATAAAGAACCTTAGGATAGAAGATGAGATGTAATTTTTGAAAGTCTGGGTAATTGGCAATAAGTAATTCGAACAAATGTAGAAATGAGATTTGATTAGTAAGTGGACATGAACTAAATGCATCAAAGAAATATTACCTCCAAATCTAAAGTAAATGCCAAATAAGCCAATGATCTAGCATGAGAAGAAGTGGATGATTTAACATATACATGTGAGATTTAAGAATGGAGAATTGCATGGGTTGACCACAGAAGATACCTGAGGAATATATACAGGCTCAAGCGAGTCCTTGGGGGTAGATAAGGTGTCAAGTTGTGAGCGACATTAAAAATAAAGGGTGTCATAGAACCAACTTGACATCCCCAATAAAGTGGAATATTACCAAGATTCAATTGAGAGTATCCTGGACCAAGTACTAGGTAGGATATGTACTCTCGATCGTCAATCCAAAATGCAAATTTGCATATATTTGACACGCTCGCGTAAGCCCTCTTGGAGTTAGGAGAATTGGAGGTAGTGAAGGACCCTAAACGATTAGAAATATTAAATAGGCATGGGGACGATAAAATGAGAACACACGATAAATAGAAAATTTTGTATGTGTGTGAAAAAGATAAATGGCTCACTCTTACACCCTCATTCTTTTTAGATGGTCGACTATTTTTTTCCACTTTTTCGCCTAACGATCATACCCTTGAAAGGGAGCTAGACTCATGACCCCCTTTTGAGGATGACACTTTCATAGGTTATGTAAGATTCACCTTTCTATCTTCGGAGATTATACCATATGGACAATTCTCCCACAAAAATATGTCAGTCATAATGACTCAAACCCTACCACCTCGTTATGCGAGTATCCCATGAGATGTCTCAGTCGCTCTGTGACGCTCCTAACCTCTAGCCAATCCAAACCACCAACTGACCCCTCTACCAATGAAGTTAGCAGCTCAAAGAGGAAAAAAAGAGACTTGCAAAGAAGAGAACCCTTCTGAGTGTTCGGATTAGATGTTATGTAGGAAACTACAACTTAAATAGTATCTGGTTTATTGACCCCATGTTTTGGATGAATGTAGTAATTATGAATACAATTTATATTTTGAAATATATTATATATTGATGTACTCAAGAATATAAATATATATCAAACTGAGTTTTTCACTTTCAGTTATATAATACATGATTGATATGACGATGGATGGATGATAGTAAATTGTAATTATCTTATGACTAATTAATTTAAAAATTTATCATGCCAAGTAATCCAATAAAATTCATTTCAAAATTATAAAATTTAATAAGTGAAAAAAAATGTTACAAATATAGTGACTAAATTATTACTTTAATTTGTTATTTATATTTTAGGTTTTAATTTAGTGATTCATGTTTAAAATTTTTCATTTTGTTAGACTAAATTAATCTTTTGGTTAATTTTTAGGACTAATTGTATCAATTTTATCTAACATGGAATATCTCAACATTTATGTGTCACCAAATTCAAACTTAAAATAAAAATAAGGACCAAAATTATATTTTAGACTAAAATTTTAAAAATGAAAAACATATATTTTGATTAATTTAATTGATTATACTATAAATATTTTTTATTTTTAAAATTATTTTGATTAATAAAAAATAATTCTTTTGTCAATTAAAAGTAAATTTTACAACTAAGTTAAAATTTTAAATGAATACATATCATATATATTAATTTATATTTTCATTTTAAATAAATTATAACTTTAAATATTTTTTTCATATTTTATATATATTTTCAAGTACTTGTAAATATATAAAATTTCAATTAATTTAAACTATTAAACATTATTTATTCATAGTGATACTCAGAATAATTAGTCGGCACATTACATATAATTAATGGAATTCAATTATTGATTAAAAATTAATTTTTTAATTAAACATATTAATTTCACTTAATTCATTTGACTTAAAAGTTAAAACATCATGTTACTCTTAATTTGGACCTAAAATCGCTACAGACTATCCTTATTTTATTTTTGCTACAACTGTAACATTGCAAAATAATATATTAAAATTTTAACTAACACATGTAACACATGTGATGTACTCATTATTATTATTTTAATTACAATGGTCAAATAAATAGTTTCTACCATATTAAATTATATATATTATTTTTTAACCTAAAAAATTATATTTCACTTACAATATATATCCCAAAATAAAAAACAATCCTTAATGTCTTAATTAAAGCTTATAATTAAAGCTTATATATATTGACTATAATTATCTAAGTTAATTGAATTTATAATGTATATCGATCACACATACAGTAATAAATATAATAATATATTTTTATGAATGAAAGGATAAAAATACACATATACATTTCACTGGAAAAGTTGAATTATTAATAATTAAGATATATGTATAATTCATAATTATACTAATTATTTAAATATAAAATTTAAATATTTATAATAATTACAGGTAATTATTTTTATTATATGTAATTTAAAATTATATTAAATAATCAAATGTATGATTATAAATAATATAATTACCTTTATTGAAAATAATATTATTAATTTTTAATTAGGTTAAATGTTGAAGATTTTTAAATTTTAAATTCAATTATTATTTAAAATTCATAAATGCAATCATTTTAATTATATTAAATATGATTTATATTTGAACCAAATATTAATGAAACATCATATTATAACATTAAATAGACATATGTATCTCAAATCTTGGAAATTGTTATTGAATCAATATGTATAAAACAATTTTTAATGGATTCACAATTTTATTATTATTATTATTAAATATTAAATTACATAGATAATAGTAATGTGATTTCTAATTATGGATAAATTTTGTTTAATTAAATTGATTAATTATATTTAATTGCATAGATGTTAAATCCACACTTTATCATTAATTTGGATTTGTGTAATTTGTTGCAAACTACCTTCTTTTATTTTTAATGTTTTAATTGATTATCTAAATAAAATAGTGGCTAAATTAAAACTTTGATTTGATATCTACATTTTAGGTTTTAATTTAGTGTTTTTAAGTTAAAAAAAATTCATTTTGTTAGACTAAATAATCTTTTTGTCAATTTTGGACACTAACAGTATCAATTTTGTCTAATATAGAATCTGTCACAGTTTGTTATGTGTCACTCAATTTAAACTTAAAATATAAATAAAAAAATAAAATTATATTTTAGT
>JAMLFT010003981.1:0-20681 GCA_026544285.1 Pachyrhizus erosus | reverse complement strand
ACTTTTCAAAATGTTTCTCAAGGTGTATCCAGGTTGGCATCAAAAGGGAACGTATTTATGTGAATAAGGAGCCTAATTATAATAGTAATAAGCTTGAGCCAATAATATTCCTTTCTTTTTAGGTATAAAGTTTTTAGAGTCATGAATGCATATGATTGTCATTTTATATTATGTCTGGGACCTCAAAATGGCAGGAGCTCTCAAGGTTCTCCATAAGAAAAACTCAGTATCCAACCAGACTACAATGTTTATAAACACACATAAATTATCATATTGTAACTAAGTTTTATGTTTACAACCTACATTGAAACATATTCACCAAAGGCATGGGTACAACACAGAACATGGATATGATACAATACTCAACACAACAAATTTTAAAAATTATAGATGACACGAAAAGATTCGTATAAAATTAACATAAAAACACAATTTTTAAATCAAAAGAGAAATCAATGTTTTAGAAGTTAGCATGAGTCACTGTAAAATGCTATCATTAATCTAACTACAGTGGTATTCCCGTCAATATTGGTACAAAATTTTAAAAAAAAAATGTAAAATGCAACTAGGAGTAGCCGAAGTGTTTATTAAGTGTCCACATATACAAATCTGACACAGGTATGGCAACGACTTTGAAAAGTTTGTGCTTCCTTTTGTGTGTGTTTGTTTCTAGTGTTTCTGTGTGCATAAGATTGCAACACTGTTAAGTTTGAAAACTTAATCTTCCTAACTGATTCTTCTTTGAGAAATAATTTTTATAAAAAAAATGCCTACATTTTTTAATAATCATGAGAGATACGAAGAGAGAGAAGCGTGGAATAAGATGAATTATGTAATGGAGAGAGAGTGAAAATTTAATGTAAAAAGTATCACAGAAAATTGTTGTGCGAATGGCATAACTATTCTTCCATTCTGCTCATGGCCTGAATTATGTTTATGGTTTATGCATATCATAGCATGAGTAGCAATTTAAGCTTGATTGAAAGTTTGGTATTATGAAAGGATCTGTTAACTGAATTCAGGAATCAGAAAAGTTTATAAATAATTCAACCCTTTGATACTCCCATGTAATGAAACACAATGTTTTAAATGTAATACTTGACTATAAAACTAATTTAAAATAATAGACGAATCAACTTCTTAAGACACCATTATTATACTAAACAAACTAAAAAAATTCAGAATTAACTCTGCCTGTGTTGCATTGTATTGCAAATCAATAAGAGAGGAAGTTAAGTTTTGATGTCAACAGTAAAGGGTAAATAAAGAACTTTGTTGAATTTGTATTATATAGACAGAAAATATGGTTGTGTTAATGCTAGGTTTTTACTTGTAAGTAATGCACAATATGGCTACAATTCCATAATCCCTACAATGCAGTTGGGGTAACTTCAATCTATCATGCAAAGCAATGATTATTGAAGTGATAGAGGGGGATATAAATCATAGATTCAAGCTATATGGATGAAATGGAGGAATACATCAGGTGTTCTATGCGATTCATAGGTGTCACTCAAATAATGCTCTATGGTGATTCATGTTGGACAATGAGATACCAAGAACATAAGCTAAGTATGATAAAAGATGATAGTGTTGTAATAGATTAATGGAGTATGGACTTACAAGAATAGATAAGACCAAGAATGAATGTATTACAAAGAAAATAGAAACAACATCTATTAAGGTAAAGAAGGTAGATTGATTATTTAGTATTTTTGGTTGTTGGCTTTTTGGTTTAGTTTTAGCAATTACAATAAGATTAGATCAATTTATGAACACCCTTATCTCCAAAGAGTTGGTTTTTAATAAGACAAAATGACATCATTTGGCCCATATAGCAAACCCAACCTAGTAGGAAATGGATTTTGTTGTAAAAAAGATTCACAATTGAACTCATTTTCCATATAAACATTCATTACCACAAAATCCTAGTAGCAGACCTGGACATCAACATCACACCCAAGTTTAAATTAGAGTTGGTACCCATTGAGCTACAAGCATATTTGAAAACAGTGAACATTACAAAATTTTTTTAAGCAAATAAATAAAAAGCTGAAAACTTTAAAATTCTACTCGTATGTCCCAGAGATTTATCTAACAGAACAGTATGCACGCTTATCTAGGTCTACAATATCCAAAGAGAGCACTTTGAAAGGTATATTATTTTTGTGTTTAAGAGAAATTACTGCCCAGAAAGTAAAAAGACAATAACGCATATTACCTTGATATGGAAAGATTAAAACAAATGGAAAACATATTAATATCAACTAATGAATATCTCTAAAAGTTTGAAAAGCAGAACAGCACAAAGAGACTAATCCATAGACTTACTCAAAACCTTGAAGATTTCTCATACTCACAAATTAACTACTTTACCAGATTACAAAAAATTACAGAATTTTCATTAACATGAACTTGAATCATAACACTGCGCAATCAACATATTCAAGCAAAGGCCCCAGAGATTATGGACTGTGAATGATGCCTGAATTGAAACATTAATCGGATCGGATAGATAATATTTAAGACTCAAGAAAAAACATCAAGTGTAAATACTTTTTCCGATCTTCAAGAGGTTCTTGTTAACAAGCAGCAGGCTTTCTGAATGGGTGTTGACATTGAGCCATCCACAGAAAATGAAAGACAGACACATACTGTAGGGAAGAAGATATAATAGAAACAGCCCCTTCATTCACAGCAAAACAACTCATCCAATCATGATTTCTTCAAGCCTGGATTTGTAGTCTCCAACTACATATAACTTGAAAATTCTAGCACCCCTTATAGCCATTAGTTCATATTAATTAGACTATATATTCTCCCTCTATGAATACAGAACATCAGTGAAGAATGCTTCGTCCAACAAGACCAGCTCTCCATGTATCAAGTTCACATTTGAGAAGCCAAGGTAAATTATTGTAAAATTCAAGGGCCTGGAATCACAGGGCACTACCATGGAAGTAGTTGATGTTACGTTCAACCCTTGTCTCTCCCGGTGACATTAATTCAAGAAAAGACTTCTCAAACCAACAAAGAAAGAAAAAATATCCATGGCAGCTTATGCAGTACAATGAAAAAGCAGAGTTCATCAGGGCATAGTGGAACAAAATGTCTGTCACCACACACCACAGTACACTAGTAACGGTGACTCATCATCAACACAACACAACCCACACCAACTAAACATCATAAACCACTCAGCTCACAATTTTCCCCTGAGAATATAGATAAGCAGAAAGCCTCTAAATCTATTTCATAACTAGAGAATCAACCATATGCACCCAACAACAACAAAAACCTGGGTTTAAGCAACACTTCTAAATTCCAACCATAAACAGAAGCAAATACACTTTTGAAAGCAAACAAGGACCAACCTACATAACCTTAGATCTAATCAATTCCCACTAGAGAAGAATCACATAAACTACAAATCCAAGTATACCCAAGTACCAAAATCATTAACAAGTGCAAGAAAAAAAACAAAAGAATTACCAAAATTACGACCAACGATGCAATGCCAAGTTGGGCCATGCCTCTTATCGAACTCCTTCTTTATCTGCTCCGCAACGTCTTTCTCCACATTGTACCTCTCAAACGCCTGAATAATCCGCAAAAAGGTCAAGACTTTATGACACAACACAGTAAGAACAACCAAACCCGGAAACAGAATCCCAATAAACCGAGGAACCATAAAAAAGACAGAGAGAAGAAAGTTGTTAAAACTAACGGCGACGGCGATATCAACGGCCTCCTTCTGCATGTCAGGGATCATATCGGCGCTCTTGATGATGACCTTCTTCGGGGGGACGGCTGGCGCCGGTGACGGTAATGGTTTCCGGTCATCGGTGTTAGGCCTTGCCGTTAGAGCTCCGGCGATGTTCTTTTTCGCGTCTTCACTCATCTTTCTTTCTCTCTCTCTCTCTCTCCTCTCTATCTCTGTGAGTTTTGATGATGTTAAACTTTGGTGAAAGTGTGTTATGAAAGTGACGTTGGCTTGTAGCTAGGAAATGTCTAGCGTGAAGTGCCTCACTGATATGGCATTAAATTTACCTACAATAAGCGGTTTCTTACCGCCACTGTTACCTTATAACTAATTATTTAACTTGCTAATCTGTCCTAAAGCATTTTATGGTAAGGGTACCAAACTTTAGTTATTGCTAACAAGTACAACACACATAATTTCTATAAATAAAATTAAATAACTTATAAATAATATTATTAAATTAATAATAATTGATATCAAAATATTAAAAAATATTATAAATAACTTGCATACGTATATTAATATTTCAATCATAAGAAATATAGTAAAATATATTATAACATTTATCTAAAATATCAAAAAAAGATGTTTAACAATGATAAAAATCTTCATTAATATTTATAATATCAAATTATATATATATTGTAATCTTCATTCAAATATAAATTAAATAAAAATAACAGTAATAATGAATATAAATAATACTAATAAAATATACAAAAAATAAAAAATAATACAGAAGTAGTGGTATAATCTTAAGAATAATATTACTGCAATTATAATAGTGTTTAAAATGAAAAGCAG
Organism: Pachyrhizus erosus; assembly: GCA_026544285.1. Taxonomy (NCBI): domain Eukaryota; kingdom Viridiplantae; phylum Streptophyta; class Magnoliopsida; order Fabales; family Fabaceae; genus Pachyrhizus; species Pachyrhizus erosus. The sequence goes on along the minus strand of JAMLFT010003981.1, from coordinate 16,114 downwards.
TAGACGTAAAAATAAAAAATAAAAAAAATGAAAAGCTGTAGGAAATAATATTATTATCAAATGAAGTTATAAATAATATTTCTCTTTAATTAAAAATTGTAAAATCTATTTATTATCATTTCTTTTTTCCAGAAATGATACAATATTTCTTTTACAACTAACAGATATGCTCCAAATTACTTCACTCGTTTTAAATAGAATAGTTTTTACATTCTTTATTCCATATTCTATATTGTTTACAAAAACTTCCCAAACACTAATCTTAACAAATCTTACTAGTCCTTATTTTATGGTTGAAACTGAGCTGCTACCATGTCTTGGTAAATGATTAGACTCTGATATTCTGAATTATCTAAAGCTGCTCACAAACTTATGTCTTTAGTAGTAGTGTCATGATATGATCCTGCATCCTTTTGTTGTTGTTGAAAAGGAGATAACAATGGCATCAATCCAACACCTTTTTAATGAAAAAGGTGCCTGAATTTCACCATCGATGCATCAATTGTAAATTCTATCAAAACAAATATGCAAACCAGGGTTGTAGTCCCCTCTGAACCTCAAAATAATATATATCAAGAAAAAATCAATTGAAGAACAGAGGAGCCTCTAAATTCAGGGAAGGGAATGAATCAGGCATTAGCCTCATCCTCCATGCCCACCGCAACAAGGGATTGGAAATGATCAAATGAGGTAAATAATATTTTGCAGATACGTCCAATTGTAATTTTTATTCGAGGACTAAACTGCAAAATCTAATAAAAATCACTTTCAGGTAACCGGTCGTCAATCTCAGTCGTTCATTTTTTATTAATATATCCAACGATAGATATAGGTGACTCACCGGTGTACCACCAAATTAGGTAGTTCACCGTAGACACTTTCTTGTAGCTAAGCTGGGAAATGCAGAAACAAAAGTGGTGCAGTGCTATGTGTTGTTGTGTTGCAACAGTAACACCACACCACACACTCTAGAAGGGGATGCTTCTGAATTTGGCAAGAGGCCTACCATAGGCACTGTTTTGGAGGATGTGATTATTTTTTTTTTATGTAATAAATAAAATAAATTTGGTGTTTTTGAAATTAAGAATCTTGTTGTCATAAAAAATAAAGAAATAAAATAGTGAGAGTTTAATAAAATGTTAATTGTGAAGAATATGTAAAAGGAATATGGTTGCTGTAGCGGCTGAGAAATGAGAATAGTTGCACGAGCACAGCAGAAATTAGGTGGACCATTGGCTCTGATTGAATGATGCTTGTCACTTGTGAACGTGGACTTTGTTTGTTTTGGTTCAAGTGCGTCTCTGCATGGTGAGACTAATTATTAAGAATTTTAATAGTTAAAATAAAATAAGAATATTAAATAATAAATATTTGTCTTTTTAATTTATGCTTTAATGTTTTTAATAAAAAATTTATTCTTATATAATACAGTATATATTTTTACATATATAATATTTTTATATAAATTTATATTCAGAATTGATAGAAATGTTCATCTATATTATCTAAATATTAATATATTTATTTATGTGATTTAGATAAAATAATATTCATGTGAATTTTTTATCAATAAATATTTTTATATAAATAATTATAACAAATATAAGGAATATAAATTTTAAGATTTATAAGAGAATTGGTATTATATATATGATATATTTTTAATTATATTTTAAGATATTTTTAAAGTAATTTTTTTTATCATAAGGATTGAAAGGTATGGTTAAGTTTTTTACAAAAACATTCTAACACTTTAGTTTGAAAGGATTTGATATAATGACATTAAAAGTCATAGAGACATGTCTTCTACTATTGAGGATGTTATATTTATAGAAATTTTTCAAGTAGGATGAGGTGAATTGAATAAAGTCTAAAACCTCCACTTGACAATGGCAACTTGATTGGGATTATCACATTGTGTAGTTACTTTTAGCTAAGTACTAATTAGGATGGATGTTTTGGACAACAATGATGGTTGCGTTTTAAATCTATGTAACATGTGATATGGTGGTTGAGTTTCAAATTTATGTCTTATGCAATAATGGTGATTGCATTTTAGACCTATGTTTTGTGCGAAAATGGTGGTTACCCTTCAAATTCATGTCTCGTATGATAGTGATGGATAAAACAAACATTTATTTTTGTTGTGTTATCCTAGTGAACGAGGTTAATTGCAACCATTTAATTTTAATAAAAAGTCTCTATTTTTGGTTAAACTCGATTATCCAACTCAAAACCATACCAACTCGTGACTCTTTGATTGATTTGGATTTCTCAACACCTTAAATCTAAGTCTACCTGACCCAATTACACCTCTAATATGATAGACTTTCTAATCTAATCAAATGACCATCTTAAGAAAAAAAAATCAATCAAGGCAATTTTTTCACTTTCTAACTATGTAGAGAATAAAGACTTTAATAACATGAACATTCTTTAATTCCTCTTAAAATGTTAGTTTATGTCTAACTCAATCCAAAAGTTAACTCAAGATATGAGAGTTAGCCCTTATATACATTATTTTGGTCACATAATTAATCAATATGAGATATCCAATACACATCCATCATAAAAATGTCAAAACGGGTTAGTCCAATCTGTTGGATTCAGCCCATCCTGACTTATCTTATAAATGAGTCGATCTAATCCGACTCACTTTTGTTGAATTCTGAAAATGTTGGCTTGGTGGGTTAAACTGATTGACCCACTAATCCACCTAAAATTAAAAAATATTTTTTTAAAAAATTCAACTAAAAATTATTTTAAAAAAAATTATAATATTTAGCATAATTTTGAATAATCAATGATAGTGTTATTTTTAAATTTTATGAGTTTAAATTTTAACTAGTTATAAAATATTTCTAATAATCATATAAAGGCAAATATTCTAGAATATAATAGTAAAAAGTTAAAAAAATGACGAAAGCATTTCATGTTCATATAATAGTCTCGAATAAAATAGTCTTGAACAAAACACTAAATAAACAACATTGAAGTCTATAACTTTAAACTTTGAATTCTTAAACAACATTACAAAATACTAAAAAATAATAGAAAATTGTTTAGATGGGTTAGGTGGGTCGAGTTCGTTTTCTAAACCATTTGAAAAATATATATATTTTTAGGTCCAACCTAGCCTGAACTCGTGGTAGGGCAGGTTGGCTCACAAGTTTCAGCTCATTTTGACAACTTTAACTCATCATACTAAATATTGTACATCTTAAGTGAAAGCTTAGAAGACTATACATTTACAGATGGTCAAATAATGACTTGATAATGGGTGGTCAAACAAACCCAACAATAACTATTAGGATAAGCTTTATTACTATCATAGAATTTAAGTTTAGTCATAACTTAATCTTAAAAGCTAGCTCAAGAGCCAAGATATAAGGAAAAATTTTCATTCCCAAGAATCATAATTCATAGGAAACATAAATCTCAAAATAAAAATTCCTAAAAATGACTAAAATTTAATTGGTCATAAATATTCTTGGGGATATTCATATATGTTTCTTGGAAACTAGTAATTTTTAAATTTATTTTTTATAGAACTTTTCCATAAACTTTAATTATTTACCACATTAAAATTGTATAACCAAAGTATTTACCAAATGAAAAACAAAAATGAAAGTTAAAATTAACCATATCCCAATTATATCTTTCATGTTTAAGAAAGCATTCATATAAGAATAGCATGTTATTTTTAACATTACAAAACTTTTTTTTAACTTAAAAAATTATATTTTCACTTTTTCATGAGAAAAATTCTGTGAAAAATCAAGGTAAAAATATATTTTTGAGAAAATGATGTTTATTGGGAATGTTATATTTTAAGTAATAGATCAAACACTAGAAATAAACATTTCCAACTAAAAATTTATTGTATACCAAATGCTCCTTAAAGGTTACTCCCTATTTAAATACTTTATTTTGACTAATCACTAGTGAATGTGAGATCTCTAACAATGTCTTCCATGTGTGGTTAAGAAGAAATCATTGATCCTTAACCTTAATAAAATGGAGGGTCTAATAATAAATAATAGTAACAAAGTAAATAATATGCAAAGACCTTTTCTATTTGAAGAACCACAATTAGTGAACTTAGATCTTTACATAACCCACAAAAATCTCAATTGTTGTCATTTAACTAAAACACATTAACGCATCTTCATGGCTTAGTTTTTCCCTCATGTAGTCTCATAAGAGCAACATTGATCTTCGCTCAAAGTACCACAAATTGTGAGCCCAAATATCTATACAATCGTTCTTCATTATCATTTGTGACAACACAAATCTCTATTTAGACACAACTTTATATTGTAGTCTTTTTTTTTCTTTAAAAGAAATATTTTTACTCTAACATTCTCATCTTAAATACTCAAACAATAAATTCTTATTACTTTTTTAAGCTTATTTTATTTTATTATTTGACCTAATGATTCTACTTAAACCAACTCAATACATATCAAATAGAATTAATTCAAGTTGTTAACTAAAAAAATATAAAAATTCAAATAATCCCAACCTAATATTATTTAATTAGTCTAAAGTTTAAAATATTTCAAACTTCACCAACTCGACCAATTACAATCCTAATCCTAAATCCTTCATGCAAACACACAACCTCTTACCATCTTCACTTGCATAAGACAACTACTACAAATACTCTTTAAATCTAAGTTTGATAGATAAAAATAATAATAATTTTATTTTCTTAAGAATCTTCAATCCACAACCAAGACTTTTAAACCACGATTGCTTGACATTCTTTGATTAGGTAACTTAATTTCAACTACGTGAACTTGCATGACCACAACTCATTTTCTAAATAAAGTTCATCGAGATGAGTTTAGCTTGTCACAGACCGATAAAATTAGACCTTTGAATGGACAAAGTCTGAAATAGCCAATGTTAAGTAAAAATACAACTTTATGTTTGTTTAATAAAAGATGGATAAATTATAATTACAATTCCTCTAAAATTTGAAAAGTTAACTTTTAGTCCTTTTAAACAAATTATGTATTTTCAATTTTTTTTAATTTTAAAACACTCCACTTTTGATTCTTCAAATAATTTAGATAGTTCTTTATAAAAATAGAAGAACTAGTTTAACTAATCCTTAAAAGACTAAAAACAATATATTTCAAAATTAGAAAGATCAAAAATATAATTTTAAAATAACCAAAACCGAATTTTTCACATTATTAGAAAAACTAAAAATATATTTTTATCTAAAGATAATTATATTAAGCAAATAAAAAAGTCAACTTTAAAATCGTATGGATAAACTAGAAAACTATTATCCGAAAACGCTCCTATAATTACCAAACTAGATACCAAATATACTTTTATTGTTTTCAATTGCTGAAAAACAATTTTCAGCTTCGTAAACGGAACATGTTTCTTAAAAATATGAAAAGTTGTAAATGAATTTTTTTTTTAAATTAAGACAATAAAAATAAGAAAATATTTTCACAAAAAGACCCTAAGAATTTTGTTGTATGCATCAGAAAGTTTCTTTTAATAAATATTTTATTTTTCAAAAACTCTTAAGAAAAACAAACACTGATCTCAAAATGAAGTATCCTTAAATTCATCCAAACCGAGAACTAGTTTACATGACAACAAATATACAAGCACAATAATACATGGAGGACTGAATACGTCAGCATAATCACAGGACAGTTCCCATTGTTGTCAACTTCTCTAGCCAGATTTAAAGAGTAAAACCGCTTTTTGATCCAAATAGAAGTAAACAAAGTGTTTTATTTCATGAGTCACATATGAGCCTGCAAAAAGGAAGAGAAGCCCATGAATGCACTTCAATAATGAATTGTGTCATTCTAAACATTACAACTCTAACAAGAATATAACTAAGCTAAACAAGAACAAGCAAACAGTGATGGGTACATGGTGGGGTTAGATTGTACCACATTAAATGGAATTGCATCAAGAACTCCATGGTATCCAAAATTCTAGATCTCATCATCAAGAATATGATGTGATGTGATGACAAGAAAATGTAATGAAGTAGATCATAAACTATGACACAAACAGTGCATCACTGAAACTTTATTTAAAAGTTGAAACTAAGCTTATCTTATTCTTATCATTGTGGTTTCCCCATTCTATTTTACCCCAACTAATATTCATAAATTTCAATGGAATGAGTTTCGATTTCTCATTTCTACTCTCTGTTTTGGCTGTCCAGATCTAGACATCTTGCCAAGCATAATCTCAAACAAAACAACCAGGATCATTTAATCAATGACAAGAAAATTAACTTCTTTTTTTTTTCTTTTGACAACAGAAAATTAACTTCTTAACGAACATATAAATGTACCATATTGTAACTCAGTTTTATGGCTAAGACCTACATTAAAACATTTTTGACAAAAAGCATAGGTACAAGTACAATACAGACCCTGGATATGATATTACTAAACATAACAAAATTTAAAAATTATAGAATATGACACAGACATAGTACAACATATAAAATTAACATAAAAACACAATTTTTAAATCAAAAAAGAAAATCAATATTTTATGCTATATTTAGATAAAAGTTGGAAACGTGTTTTGGGGAATTCCAACATCATTCCAAAATTTGAAGACACAAAATGATGAAGGAAGAATTTATTGCTTTGGGAGTAAAAATGCTTTTAAGCTCTCCAACTGGTATCCAAAGACGAACTTAAATGTTAACACGAGTCACTTAAAATGCTATCAACAATCTAATTATAGTGGCATTTCCATTGTAAAAAAAAAAAAAAAATTAAAAGTAAACTGCAACTAGGATTTATCCAAAAGTGTTTATCAAGTGTCCACTGATACATATCTGACACAGTGATGACTAGTATTTGAAGCGTTTGTGTTCCTTTTGCGTGTGTAAGGGTGTGCTGCTGTTAAGTTTGAAAACTCAAAATCTAAGTGATTCTTCTAAGAGAAATTATTTTTTATACAGCTTCCTACAATTTTTTAATAATGAGAGAAGTGTGAGATAATATAAGTGATGTGATGGAGACAATGTTGTGGCCTTGTAGGAAACTGTTGATGAATGGTACAACTGTTCACTTTTCATACACTCATAGGAGCCTTACTCCCTTATCATTTTCTGCCTCTCCTCCTATATACATTCACTATAGGACTATCAATACTTACCCCTATCAGATTCACTTTGTCTTCAAGGTGAAAATCAGGGAAAACCTCACCCAGGACAGCACTGTCCTTCCATGTATTCTAATGATCAGGGAGATTAACCCACTTAACCAAGAACTTGTGTAGTCCCATTCATTAACCTACACACCTGCACTATCTCTTAAGGCACCATATGTAACTCCACTCTGCAATGAGGAGTCCGGTCAGTTGTTGACATGGCAAGGTAGCAGCTAAAACCTTCGTAAGTTAGGATACATGGAATACCACATGTATTCTTGCGTGTGCATGCAAGTCCAACTTGTATGCTGCTTTCCCAACCCTCTCCTTAACTTCAAAAGAGCCATAGAATCTCAGACTAAGCTTCTCATTGAGCCGGCCCACCAAGGACTTATACTTAAAGGCTGTGCCTACAAATACACCATCTCTCTTATCTCAAATTTGACTTCCCTTCTTTTATTATCCACCTGCATCTTCGTAGTATTCTGAGCCTTGCATAAATTGTTCTTCAATTCTTCTAGGATGGCATCCCTTTCCAAAAACAATCCACTTCATGTACTAAAGACTCATCCCTTTGGATGATGCTTGGTTATGGTGGGGGGATCCCTCCCATACAATGCCTTGAATAGACTCATACCAAGCAATACAATGTGAGAAGAATTAAACCAAAATCCTGCCCGCATAATCCACCTCACCCATTGTTTAGGATAGCGATTCACAAAGCATCTTAGGTTTAACTCAATGATATTGCCAGTGACCTCTGTCTGCCCATCCATTTGGGGATGACAAGTTGTACTAAACTTCAGTTTTGTGTCAGTCATCTTAAATAAATCCATCCAAAAAATACTCATGAACACCCTATCCAAGACCATGGAATTTGGAAAAGTATGAAGGCGAATGATTTCTGTAATGAATACCTCTGCAACTTCGCTTGTTGAAAATGGATGGCTCAAAGGAAGAAAACATGTTGATTTAGTTAACTTGTCCACAACCACTAATATGGTATCTTTCCCTTTTGATCATGGCAACCCTCCTAGGAAATCCATTGATAATTCCTACCAAACTTCAATTGAATTGGAAGAGCTTGTAGCATACCAGTAGGCTACAAGGCTTGATATTTATTTTTTCTGGCAAAAACCTCACACCTCTGTCATAACTTTATATATTTTTTCTCAAACCTTTCTAATAGAAAACAACTACAATCCTTTTAGAAGTTCTGAGTACCCCTAAGTGACCACCCCATGGCAAAGAGTGGAATTCTGCTATAACAAAAATGATTGTGCTACATTGTGCAAGCAGAACCAGCTTCCACTTATGCCTCAAACAACCCTTAGCAAAGGATAAATTTGAATGTAAAAAAGAATTAATTGCCTGATCTTGTATCACATTGTTTAATACTGGATCTCCCACTATTTCTTCAGCCACCACACTTTAGTATGCTCATAGTATGCAATGGATCTTGTATCAGATTGTTTAATACTGGATCTCCCACAACCCTTCCACTTTTCCTCGTAAATCCAAGTCATAAAGTGATAGCATTCCTAACTGCTCATAGTATGCTCCATTTCCTCTTTTCAGTGCCTTACATCACCTTAAAAAATGTCACAGTTCCAGATAATGATGGATCCCCCTTTTATCTCTACCTTTTCTCCATTCACATTAATCCTTATTACACACCATAAAATTAAATTTATATCTCCCAACCCCATCCAACCACTCATCCTAAAACCACATCCACCCCTCTGTTCAAACAAATAAAAATTCTGCACAATATTCATAGTTAGCAGCTTCAACTCTACATAAATACAAACCCCTTTAGTTTGAATTCAATGGCCATCACCTACTTCAACAACTTATTCCTAGTCTCCTCAGGTTTTATCCCTAATATCTTGACAACATCACTGGGTAGGAAATTATGAGATGCTCCCAAATCCACCAAAGCAATCACCTTCTTTCCCATAATGGTGCCCCATAACTTCAAAGACTTCTTAAAGGTCATCCTAACCATGCTACTCATGTGCAACTGCATTGTTTGTCACTACATCCTCTTTTTTTCTTCAACTACCCCTCCTTCCTATTCCTCATAGTCTTCGTCTCCTCCTAAAGTCAAGACATGCAGATGCTTGTTTTGCATACATGTCCTGGGTAAAAAGGCCCATCACATCTAAACACACTCTTCTCTTGTCCTCTAGTTCTTTGTTGGTCATCTTCTTAAATGATGAATTTATGCAGTTATCGGTACTAGAATTTCGTTCCAATTTTTTCTTTCCTTGATCCCTCCATTGAACTCACTAACCCCTAACCTGACTACCAGGATCCACAACCCCACTCATTTATTTCCAGTCAATGAGCCATATCCACATGTTCCCCAATGCAACTTTATTGTTGATGGGCTCAACTCACTTCAAAAGGCCATCTTCTCCTTTCTTCAATAGTTGATTCCTCCACCCTTTATGCAACTTTCACCAGAGCACCCAGGTCACCCGAACTATGCAAATGCACCTCTACTCAAATCTCCTCCTTTACTCCATTCATAAAAGCTCCCTTCAACACTTCTTCACTAGTATATCTTAAAGGGGAAGAGATCAGCTCAAACAACTCTCTAATCCTCCACCGATTGCTTCAGACAAAGGTTCATAAAAACCTCATACTGGTTATGCAATGCAGCGTTTTGGAATCATCCTAGCTAGCAATGCCCATTTGAACATGAGCCACATGATGCACTTTGTCCTCACCTCCCACCACTAGGACCAATTAAGCATCTTACCCTCTAAGAGTATTGATGCAACCAGAACCTTCTCTTCCTCAGGTATTTGAGTAATTTCAAAATACCTTTCAGCCCTATAGATCCACCCTTTTCCCTATAAAATAGGGAACCTCTAGCCTCTGCATCCTTTCTTCCCTTCTTACCAAGGCTCCCCCTGGATCCCCTACCCCAAAGATGCTTCCAGCCTCCTCTTCACTAACATTTTTGCCATTTCTGTTTACCTGATCCAGCATTGTCTCCATGTGTTGCATCATGGACTCAATCAGTGCCCTTCCCATTTCTTCCATCCTTCTCTAAAATGCATCCATTATAGCTTTCATCCTTGTTGATACCATAAGCTCCCTGAAGGAGTTTTTATACCAATTTGATAGAAATCATACTGAAACAAATATTTATACTACAATAACACTCCCACCTAAGGATGACTTGCTTAATACAGTGAATTTAAGACAAATATGAAAAAGAAAAATCTTAAACAGTAATGGAATGGAGCACTGCTCCTTACAATATGAAGACTGAAAGCTACTAAGAATAATAAACTGCTTAGAGAGAACCAGCTCCTCTCCTCATCCCCAAAGGCCAAAACCACCCTGCACCTTTTTGATAATATGTTCATATCCCCAACATTCTGTTATTTCCCCCAAATAATTCTTCTTTCTTCCCCTCTTGCATGATTCCTGCATGCCCCTCTTCTATTCTCCTAATGCCACCTAAAAAATCTGTTATTTCTGTTCCCAATATTTCTCTCTCTCCCTCCTTGCTTGCCACCTGTTTCTTTCTCCTTTCATACACCTATAGGCCTTATTTTTAGGTCCATTTTGTGTGCCCATTTTCTTCTAGCCTTACTTCCTTATGCCTCTGCCTCTCCTCCAGCACACATTCATTATGGACCTATCAATTTCCCTCTCAAATCGCAAGATAAAATCCTTCTCAAAACTTTTTCCTGTTTGTATACATCATGAGTCATGATGCAATTGACTCACAAAGTAACCCATTAATCAACTAACTAACCCCTAATTAACTAACTTATCATAACTAACTGCTAATAGAGATTATCTAACAAGCATATTTTCTTGACATAACATGGTAACTGAAAATAAATGGAAAAGATAATTCATGAAAGAAAGACTCTTCATCTTGCATGAATATTAATATCAACTAATAAATATCTTTAAAACTTCAAAATGTAGAACACATCACAAAGAGGCCAATCCATAGACTTACTCAAAACCTTCAAGCTTTATCATACTAACAGATTAACTAATTTGCCAAATTAAAAAAAATTGCAATACTCATTAACTTGAACTTGAATCATAATACTGTGCAATCACATGACATATTCAACAAAAAGATCCTGAGATTATGGACTTTGAATCATTCTTGAAAGATTAATTGCAACAGATAATATTCAAAAATCAAGAAAGAGCATCAATTGTAAATACTTTTTCAATCTTCAAAAGGTTTCTGTTAACAAGAGGCAAACTTTTAGAATGGAAAGTTGAAATCGAGATATCCACAGAAAATGAAAGACAGACATATATTGTGGGGAAGAAGATATATTAGATACAACCCCTTCATTCACAGTAAAATAATTCGTCCATTCATGATTTCTCCAAGCTTGAATTCCTAATCTCCAACTAGATAGAAAATTATTGCACTCCCTACAGTCATTAGCTCATTATTAATCTAAGCAATAGACCATATGTTTTCCCTCTGTATGAATACAGAACATTAGTGAAGAACATTTCATCCAACATGACTGGCCATCCATGTATCAAGTTCACATTTGAGTGGCCAAGGTAATTATTATAAATTTTGAAGGCCCAGAATCATAGGACACTAACATGGAATATCGAAGAGCATTTATCCCTGTACCAACATGTGAATAGTCAATGTTACATTCAACCATTTTCTCCTTTAGTGACCATTAATTCAAGAAAAGACTTCTCAAAACAACAAAGAAGGAAATACTCATCCACCGCAGCTTTTGTGGTACAATCAAAGAGTTGTGTTCAGGGCATAGTGGAACAAAATGTCTGTCACCACACACCACAGTACATAAGTAATGTTGACTCATCAACACAACACAAACCACACCAACTAAACTACATATTCAGATACCATTCAGCTCACAATTTTCCTCTAGAGAACAGAGATAAGCAGAAAGCCTCTAAATCTTATTCCATAGCTAGAGAATTAATTTGCAGCCAACAGCAAAAACGTAGGTTTCAGCATCACTTGTAAAATCCAATCATGGAGAGAAGCAAACAAGGACTAACTTACATAGATCTACGTCTACTCAAATTCTACTAGAGAAGAATCACATCACATAAACCACAAATCCGACCCAACCCAAGTACCAAAATCATTGATAAGTACAAATAAAAAAAAAAACAAAAGGGAGTTACCAAAATTCCGACCAACGATACAATGCCAAGTGGGTCTATGCCTCTTATCAAACTCCTTCTTTATCTGTTCCGCAACATCTTTCTCCACACTGTACTTCTCAAATGCCTGATTAATCTGCAAAAAGGTCAAGGCTTTACGACACAACACCACAAGCACAACCAAACCCAGAAATAGAATCCCAAAAACACGAGGAACCATAAAAAAGAAGAGAAGAAAGTTGTTAAAACTAACGGCAATGGCGATATCAACGGTCTCCTTCTACATTTCGAGGATCATGTCGATGCTCATGATGATGACCTTCTTCGGGGGGACGGCTGGCGCCGGTGACGGTAACGGTTTCCGGTCATCGGAGTAGGGCCTAACCGTTAGAGCTCCGACAATGTTCTTTTTCGCATCTTCAATCATTTTTTATCTCTCTCTCTCTTTCTCAGAATGAGCTTTGGTGATGTTAGCTTTTAGGGAAGTGACGGTGGCAGGTGGTGTAGTTTTATCAAAGCCACGTCTGAGAAACAAACTTTTAGGCTTGAAACTAATTTTTAAATAAGATTTTTTAAAAATTAATAATAATATTTTCTGATAAAAAATAATAATAATATTCTATCAAAATAATTATATTTTTATTAAAAAAAATTATGTTTAGAACTTTTTGAAACACAGAACCATTTATTTACTTATTATATCTTCTAAATTTCAACATAATTAGATGTATAAAGTAGGACTCTAAATTACTAAAATAAAGTTTAAAAGTAATATAAGAAACAATTAAAAATAATAATTTAAAATTTTTAAATTAGATACAACAGTCTTATAGTTTTTTTTTTATAACTATATAAGATAAAATCTGTCACATTATTGACTTTTTATTTTCTTTGGAAAAAGTTGAAAAAATTATAAATCATAACATTGTTCTCTAAGGTTTGTTTATTATAAAAAAAAGTTGTGAAAAATTAAGGTAAAAAAAAAGAATAAATAGGTAAAAATAGAAAATAATGTGTTTGATAAAAATCAGATGAGAAATAAAAAAAATTGTAGAATTCGCACCTTATTATTTCTTAGTTAAATTAAAAAAATATATATAGTATTTATAAATTTAACTAAACATAATCGATTAATAAAGAGTGATAATTGATTGTATTTTTCAAAAATTTTATTTAGAATTAAAAATAAAATTTATAAATTTATAAAAAATAAAAAATATATGTAAATTTTATTATTATTATTCAAAAAAAATTTATTTAATCGAACATATTTTTTAACAAAGAAATATTTAAATAAATCAAGATATATAAACTCATGTTTTGATCCACTTAAATTTCTAACATTTTTATTTAAATTTAAATTTAAATTTATAAAATTTAATTTAAAGATGCACCATACTGTCTTGCCTAAGCCAATTTCCTAAAATAATAAAGAATCACTTTAAAAAGTACACTTAACAATAGTGTATACATTCGATAAAAGAAAAAAAGGTGTATGCATTGATAAATATTCAGACAAATATAAAAGGTTAAACGTGAACAAATTAAGAGAAAATAGTGTAAATTCATAAATTAAAATAAATAGATTATTAAGAAAATTAAATATTCAAATAAATATAAAAGGAAAATAGTCTAGAATACTTGAAATAGATTCTTTTTGTTTGTTTGTAACGTTGGTAAAATATGTTTCTAAAAGTAAAAGAAGAGAGTATTAAAAATATTTACTTGGAAAAGAAAAAAGAATAATGACTTTGTATATTCTAATTTACATAATAGAAATAAATATACTTTAATCATTGATATAAATAGAAGTAATATTAATAAATAAAAAAAGAGGGTACTTAAAAATGTTAAATGCAAAATATTTAACATACTTATTAAATATTTTAATCATTTAAAAATAAATATAAAATATTTTTATATTTTTATATTTTTATATAACAATTTGAATTTATTATGCTTTACTACCCTCCTAATTTTATTCATTTGAAATGAACTGTGTATACACTTTACCAAGTGTACACTTATTATTGTATATATACTTTCTCATTTATTTTACTTTTACTATATATTTTTTAAAAAAATTTATTACATTACCTGTTAAATTATTATTTTTCTCTGTTTTTTTTGTCATTCTACTTTTAACATTAAATATTTTTAAAAAATAAAATGTTTATGTACACACAATTTGAGATGTATAAATTAAAAAAAAAAAGTGAAAAAATGAGACCATCTTCATCGTTAATTCTTAACGTGAGCTCTTAGATGGAAGAATCGTTCTTGATCAGATTTATCAGTTTACACAGTGTAGGCTTATAGTCTGAGTAGGATTTGATGAAAAAGCAGTAACAAGAGAAAATTGGAATGATATAAATTTCTGAGAACTGGTTTATTCCAAGGAAAACAAAAAAGATAGATGCAATAACATCAACCAACAGAGATTGTATTAGCTAAATTTTTATTCAAAATAACATGTTATAAAAAACTTAGAGAACTGTCTTAAGATTCAAATCCTAATTTGATATCAGGAGAAATCATCAGTAAAAGTTCAGGAGGTACTTATTTTGTTTCAAATCCTTCTTGTGCAACTCATTTGTCATTTGGTGTTGTTTTGAATCATTTAATTCCACCTTTCAGCAGCAAGAAAACCTTCAATTTATATTTAGGATCTTAAGATTGGGGGAACAGTTTATTTAAAAAAATAAAAAATTATTATTATCATGAAATAGTAAAATATTAAAAACAAAAATTTTAATATACAAAATTAAACAGACAAAATATATATATATATATATATATTTAAAATATTTATATATAAATAATTTATCAAAACACTTCTTTTGCACGAGACAAAAAATATTTCTATTTAAATTTATATTAAACTTTACTAATTTTTTAAAAATAAATATTTTAAAAAAATTAGTATAACAAACATTATTTTAACACATTAAAAATGATTTTAAATAAATCGTTTTAATTAAATTATATTTTGTTTTTTCAAAGTATACACATCAGGATATTTAAATTTATGCACTCAAGTTTAAAAGAAAATATTAGAATCTTATAAACAACACTCAAAAGATAAGAACAAAAAGAATATTAATTAATATATTTCAAAATTTAAATTGTCAATATTTTATGTCAGTATCCGTGGTATGTCAAGGGTTGATAAACAACCTTTATTATTCAAATCAACATAAATGAAAGACTAATAAATTTGATTATAAATTCAATCATTTATTGTCTTTAAAATAGTAATAATGAATTATAAAAAATATCATTAAATAGAAAAAATGTTATTCTAATATTCTGTTTAAAAATAATAAAAAAATGCAACTATCTTTCCAATAAAGTCTGTGAAGAAGGAAATAAAATATTTATCTATAAAATAAAATAACTATCTTTATTTTTACTGTGACAACTATAATAATAAAATATTTTATCAAAACTAAAAAAATAATACGTAAATATTAATATCCCTAAAATTAAACTTTATCAAATAAACAAAATCACTCTAATATTAAATTATCATTTATACTAACAAAATTAAAATTATAACAAATTAGGGGCCAATGCCCCCCAACCAATAACATACGTTTGTCCCTGTGTATCACCAAGGGTTAAGGATAAGAAACATTTTACGTTTTTAAAGTTTTTTAGACAAAATATTATTGCTTTCATTTTTTTTATTTGTCTTTTAAAGTTTATTTATAAAAATAAAAAAATAAAAAAAATATTTTAATAAATTTTTTTTTTTTTATTGTAGAATGCATAAATACGTAAATTAATAAAATATTAAATA
>JAMLFT010003980.1:0-20682 GCA_026544285.1 Pachyrhizus erosus | reverse complement strand
ATAGTATATTAAAAAATATGTTGTTAATATTTATTTTTTTAAAAATATAAATAAATATTAATTATAAGATTACATATATTAATATTCAATTTATATAAAAGTTGACATATATATGATCATGGAAATGAGATTGAATTATTTAATGGTAGGGTTTATAAGTTTTGCATTTTATAAAAGAAATTATTGAAGAGAATAAAATTAAGAAATCTATTATTGGAAAACTTAATTTTTTTCTTTTTTTATTTAAAATATCACGTTTCTCATTCATAAATTTGTGAGCCATGTAGAATAGTTCTTCCTCTAAACATACAATGAGTGAGTCTTGATTTTATCATCCACTGGATAGAAGGTCCCAGAATTTGTTTCTTCAAATAAAAAGTCTGAGTTCTGGTGTCTAAAAAAAAAGAAGACTAAGGTAAGTTCAAATGGGTGAAAATAAAAGCCTGTAATTTCCCAGTAGGGAAAAAAAAAATCAGCATGGTAGAAACATCCCATGAACTGATAAAAGTGAACGTTTTCTTGGATTGATATGCAGAGATTTGAGGACAACCATCCAACGGTCTAATGGTTCATTATGATCTCTTCTGTCACCAGCTAACAGTTTTTCAGTGCTGTCGGTATGAATCTTAATTTTTTAATTAAGAAGAAGCAGCTTATCTTTTGGCCGTTAGATTATTCATATTATATAGAAAAATAATACCAAGTATTTTTAAAATACTGGCTAAAAAATTTAAATATAATACTTTTATTAAAAATTTTACAATGTACTCTTATTATAATTTTTAATATAATTTTAATAAAGATTTATATTTATTCATTTTTAATTAATATCTTAAACACTTGTTATTTTTTTATAGATATGTTTTTTTTAAATAATCTTGTTTAAAATATCACTAAACATTCAATATATGATTCTTCTAACATTAATTCAAATCTTGTTAAGAGAAATTAGTCTCTTCTTTAGACCTAATTTATATTGACATAACCTAATACATATTATCATAAATAACAAATAAGCTTATGCATTAATCACATCAAAACTTACATTTTGAACATGTGAAACATAATTTTGTTTAAAAAAATTATGTTAATATAATTATTTATAAGTAAAATAAATATCTGTACTTAAGAAAGTATAACTTGTTTTGGTTAAACAAGTTTATATTTCGATTTATTATAATATTAGCCTTTAGATAAAAAAAATTAAACATAAATTACTTATTTTAGCTCAAGATATTTATAACTAGAATTGAAAATTATTCTTCAAAGTTTTAACATCTATTCAAAGAATTGACCTCATTCAACAAATATTCTTTCTTACGTATAAGTTTGTTTGAATAAAAAGTATTTTCCGTATTCTAATTTATATGACATTTAAAATTTTGATACATATATTAAAAAATGTAATTAATATTTTAGATTTTATAATGTTTTCATTATAATTAATTATTTCATAAAATAATAATTAATTTAAAATATTTTTTATTAAATGTCATATAAAATAAATCAAAGGAAGTAATGAATAGTACTCAGTAGTTGAGCATTCAAACATAGTAAAAAATATAATAATTTAAGTAAGTCTTGAAGTTTGATTAGGTATGTATTTAAAAATATAGCTACTTAAAAAAATAATTTCAAAGAAATACTTTCATCATCATAATAAGTTTATTTAAATCTAACTTAAATTAGTCAAATATTCAATAGGATATCCAAATACTAATTGTTCAAAATAATAAGATAAAATATAAACTATTTTACTTTAGATTTAATTTTCATGAAAATTATTTTTGTCAAATTAAAATAAATAAAAATTAAATTTATAAAAAGTTAAATACTTATACATCTATAATATCAACAAGTTGTCAGTCAAAATAAAACTAGAGTGAAATTCATTAAAGATAACTTCAGTTAAATTTTTTAATAAAAATTAGTCATTAATAAAATTTAATTAATACTTTATATCAATAATATAGTTATTAAAAAATATACTTATATTTATCATAAAATTATATTAATAGTTTAATGTATTGTGTGACCAATGAATACAAGATGATATTATCATATAGATACATAATATAATTTAGAATCAATTACATTGTTTTTAAATAAAAAATGTTTAAATGACAAGTTCAAGTCTCTACATATGTTTTTGAATAAGATAAATATAAGTATAATTGTAAATGTTCCTTAAACCTAGAAGTTTTCTTTACATTTGACACACTATCTCCTCCTAAATTTTCTTATTATGTATATATATTCTTTTAAGAGACAAATATAAATCATGATTAGTAGTTACCTTCTATTTGATCTTTTGAATATAAGTTCATTCTATATCAATATGGTATCTGTCATGTGGGTATCCAATAGATTTGAGATGTATCAGTAGTTATAAATAAATATTTGTAAATATTGAAAAATAAAAATCTAAAAAATTAAATTTAGGATACATTTAATTGAAGTTTAGTATACTTAATTAAAAAAAATCAATGTAATGAAATTCACATATATGTAAAGCGATTAACATATATATAAAGCGATTAAGAATAAGAAATGAGAAATGAGGATGAAAAAAACAAAATTATGACAAGTATATTTGTATAGTTAGGATAATTTAATAATATCGTTTAAAAGGTACTTGCAGTTATGTGTATATCATAATATCTGCTTCTTTATCTTTATTTTTATTTTTATAATAATTTACATGTTTTATTCAATTAACTGATTGAGACCCTCTTAATATATTTCTCTCTTTATAAGCAGATATATATAAATTTATTTATTTTTACTTCAATTTACCTACAAGTACCGATTTAAAAAACCCAAATTTGATACACAACGAGTTTTATTGTTTGGATATCTGCATGTGCCCAGCATACTTCTTCTGTCATCCCTTAATATAAGTTATACCTTAATATTTTTCAATATAAATGGAGCTCTTAGCAATTGAGAACAATAACAAATGTACCTCCTAATAACATTTTATCTTTTCTTTATAACTTCCAGTGCTATTAACAACTAATTTTGCTATTGATTTTAATTACTACAGAAGGTAAAATAAAGTTTTTATCTTTGGTTTTAAAATTTCATCTAAAGCCTCTCATCTTCTAAAGTCTCTATGCTGCAAAGATTATCATCAAAATCACGAACTAGGTGACAATTTAGAAATAATACCATTCATGAATAATTGAGTATACCGTCCATAAGCCTAAAAAGTAAAAGAATGATATATTAATTAGTCAAAATATAAAATTAGAAAAAATCGATTAACTTATTTTGAAAATTATAAATATATCTTTTAATTTTAAAAGAATTCAACAACGATCACTTTATAGTTTATTCCTAAAATTACGAAAAAGGTGACTGAAATAACCAATATTTAATAATTTTAAGGATTTTAAAATAATGTTTTTGTAATTTTAAATGCTAAGTTGATTAGTACTGAACTAATTTAGTACATTAATAAAAACTAAACCGAGTAATGTTTAATAATGACTGCAACGAAACACGTTAGTTTATAATTTTGAAACCATAGGATAGAAATATGGCCAAATGAAATTGTAGTAAGATAGCTAAGAAGCAAATGGAACATGGTACAAGGCAGTGGACCTGATAGTACTAAATTAAAGACCCAAAGAAACTATTCACGTTCAAAATGAAACCAAAATATTTTGCAGTTTGGTAGCAAGAGAATGTCAGCAGAACCTGACATCATAATTTAAGAGCAAGCAGGAATAGTGGGTTCATTTTTTGAATCCCAAGAAAACAAACTCTCATTATCCTTCCTGTCTCACTCTAGCTAGAAAGGGACACATCAACCCTAATTTTACGTGCAGGTAATCATCATTTATATTCACTGCCTCTGTGTTTCATGTCTTTTATTGCATTTTTATTTATTTCCTTCCCTCCCCATTTTTTTTTATTTTTTTATTATTATATGGACCATGCTGACACTGGTGAGTTTTTCATTATATATAGCTCCCCTCACTCCCACATCTCATGCCACTGTTCAAGCTGAGCTGAAATCTGAAACCCTCCCTCAGCTCAACTTGCTCAACCATTCTTTAGGTTTTCATCATGTCCTGCTTGATACAGGAAATGACCATGGTGCTCTTTGTCATGAACCCTCAAGATGGAGGTCACAAAATTCAAAATGAAATGGAACTGTGTTAAATGTTATGGCGGTATCTCTCCTGAGCTTATTCTTCTTATGTTTTTGTTTTATTTTTTTTAATGTTATGAATAATGTTCAGGTTTTCTTGACCTTGCAAGTCCAAGAATTGTATACTTAGGTCAAGATTACTTGTAATTTGTTTATAAAAACATAACATGTAATAAGGTAATTAGAGTTTTTAGGAATCTAGATATTCTGTGCTATCCCTCCCTTGTGAGCTTCTTAGTTTATTTATTTTTATGTTTATGTAATGTCTTTTGTACAGTAGATGTATTAATATTTTTGAAGTTGAAATTAGAGAAGATAAGGAATGGTTTATGTCATCATATGCTTGTTTCTTTTAGTAGCTTTGACACAGTTCCCATCAGTTTTTCCTGAACATGATTTCGAGTTTAATGTAGGCTAGAAGGATGTATTACCAACCTTCATATTGGAACTCCAAGAAAAACGATTTTTGTTAATATTTAATACCAAAGGACAGGGGAAAAAAGAAAATAAATGGAAAGAGTTGCGTTTCCAGCGGAAAAAAATAAAAGTGTGTCAGGGGAAAAAAGTTAATGAACTTTTTTTCAAAGCATTAGCTTTTTCCTTATGGTAAAAAGAGTAGTAGCTAATTTATTTTTAAATTTTAATAAATTAAATCATTATCTATTTTAAATTAAATTAGTGATAAATATATTCAAGAAATTCATTTTATAAGAAACATATTCAAGAAGAATATGCCCTAAATTTTAACTTATGCTGAGTTATAAATGTAGTGAATCTAGCACTTGGTTGCACCCAACAACAGATAAATATCGTTCGTCCAAATAATTTATGTTAACCGTTGTATGCATGTTACAAGCAAAGATGCTAATATAATTAAGAAATAGCTATTTTGGCTGAATTAGAAAGACTGTGAGAGCCCTAGAAGATATCAAGTGTCCAGCAATTAATTGAACAATATCCATTTTAAGATTTTTTTTTTAAAAAAAGGTCATCTGAGATTATTGTAAATGTTCTCTCTGTATCGTGTTTTATGCGAGTTTTAATGGTTAATGTGCGGTTATATATACAGCAAAACATTTTAAAATTTATATAAAGTAATTTTAGGATTACATGTCTTTGTGACTTTGTTATTAATCAAGGTCATGTGAAAACCTTTGGAGCAATAAACAACAATATTAACTGATTCCTTTACTTTTATTATTCGAGCCAAACCAAATTATTTGAAAAATGAATATATAATATGTATACACGGACTCAGTTACGTATATTTATTGACAAGTCGGCATATGCATAAAACAAACCCTAATGCTTTTGTAGTGAAAAGCATTCGAAGTTATAAAACAAGAGTACGCGTATGTATTCTTTAATTGAGTTAAAATATATTTTTAATTCTCATAAATATTAAAATCTTTGTTTTTAATCTATCTATTTTTAATAATTAATATTTTTGTTTATTATTTTATAAAATACATTAAATGTAAACTCAATTATAAATTACGTTAATAATTTTAATATTAATTTTAATCAAATTGAGTCTATTTTTAATTAGACTGATCTTATTATCCTTTATTATATTATGTCAATAATAAATTAATTTATCATTTATTTTAAATTAAATTGATTTTTGATATATTTTATAAAAAAAAATAAAACAATTTAAAAATAGACTAAAAACAAAATGTTCAATATTTATAGAATCTAAACACGTTTAACCCTTCTAAATATTAATAAATAAAAACTATTGAAGACTAAAATTATATCAAAGGTAGAATATGTCCTCAATTCAGAAGAGACTTACAAATTCATTTATTGTCTGTTAGTCTCGAAGCAGGCTACGGAAAAGGATAGGATAAAATTATAAATGTCATTTGATACTAAATGCAGTAGTCCATTTCAGATAATGACGTCGGAAATTCGGTGGAAAGATTTGGAATAGTGCTAATTGGGAATTTTAAGGAGTCAATTCCAAGAGAAAACAAGTAAGAAAGTTTATTTTATGCGTCACCCTTACTTTAGTCATTACGTACATGGTCTCTCAGGCAGACATGATAACAAGCAAATGTCAAAAGATTGATCCCCTTGCGTAACAAATCTGCAGAGACACAAATGTATGCCCATAGTTGTCCTCTGTACAGCTTTATATTTCAAAAAATACTTTTTGCCAAATCCTCTAAGGCTAATATATACATCACCTCATATGCGAGTATATGACAAAATCATTACATAATAAAAACGATGAGACCATAATCAGATAATGAAAACTATGAAATGTAAAATATGCATCGATGTATGTACAACTGGTCTTTATTTCCTCTCAATTTAGAAATATGTGATGGCAATCTAAATGCATAGCAATAATATCTATGTGCTATTTTTCCCCCCCCAAGACAACCGATGATCAAAACTTTACTTAAAACTTCCCAACAAAAATCCTTAATATAAAATACATTCAAATCATGCATCTATTTCTTGTCAGAAGCACAAGGGTTGGAAATGACAACCAAAGGTTGAAAAATAAAATAAAATGACACTTGACGTGTGTTTCCTTGGAAATCACAATATGAAGAGCAACTTCAGTAAGTGTTGTCGTCCAACGACCTCAACTTAAGGTGATAACCAATTAAGGACGACTTTAACATTAAAATTTATTTATTAAGAACCTTAAAAGTTAACTTTGATAATCAATTGAGGACCTCAACTTTTAACACTAGTAATAATAATAATTATGAATTTAAAAAATTGAGTCATATAGTCATACACCATGTATTTTGTTAATATTATTAGTTTCACATGCAAATTTGATATATTTTGTCTTCCGAGCATTTATTAATACAAAATTTTAATACATTTGAGGTCCTCAATTGGTCAAAATTAAAGTTCGGTCCCTTAATTGGTTTATCAATGAAGATTTAAGTCCTCAACTAATATTTCATTAAGATCCCTAAAGCCTGCCATATACATTTGAATACTATGTACAATTAAATGATACAATCCTAGTATGGGAAAAGATAATACCAATTCCACATTCTGTTCATTTTTCATCGTGTTCAAGCTGCAAGCACCAGCACTTTGATGGTGCCTTGACTATTTGCAGTTAGAATAGTGGGGCGATCACTCTTCCAGCATACAGCGCTGATGAAGTATGATCCAGCCTCATCTTCGGCATCATCCATATCAGGGGACCCAAATCTATGCCAAGTCAAAGGTTTCGAGATTTCCTGCAAAGGGCAATTGAATCTCAGTTTCATAAAAGTCAAATGCACAAAAAACAGACAGATAACTGAACACCACATACCTTGTGGTAGACAAAGACTTCATTTGTTTCACTGCCACATGCAATGTATTCACTGCTTACTGTAAGGCCAACAAAGTTTTTCTCATTTGCATGGCCTTTAAAAGTTCGAACCTGTACACATTTTAATGAAAATAAAAAAATATTTATATAACATAATACATATTTTATTTTAGAAAGTACAAAAAAAAATAATCCAATTTAAATATTTCAAAGGATTTTAGACAATTTTGGTCCATTTTACACACTTCAAAACCAATTTTATAGTGCATTTTAAATTTTCTGCAAACCAATTGAATTCAAAAGTAAGCAGTACTCAGAAACGTGCCATAAATAAATATTAATAAATGATATTGGTGCATTGAGAATATAGAGAATTGGCAATATTTAGATTTTCAGTATAAAATTATTGGTAGGCACATAACTTCTAGCAAGCAGATTGGTCAAAGTTAAATTAACAACAAAAGCCAACATGGGTCCACAAAATAAATGTAAAATGAAGGATAAATAAATTTGACAAGAATCAATCAAAAGCATGAAACCATTTGGCTCATATTACTCACTGGTAAGTTTTCCTTCACATCCCATAATCGCAATGTACTATCTGTTGATGCAGAAGCAAGTTCATCATTAGACAAAAATTTCACGTATGAAACAGCCTTCCTGTGCCCACTGAAAACATGGACTGGACGACTAATGTTTCTCAAATCATAATAATGGATGTGATGGTCGGCTGACCCAACCTGCAAAAATATATAAAGAATGTACCATATTAGATATATCAAAATTAAAACAAATAAGGAAGATTAGTAGACAATATTACAGAAAAGGAGCAAGGTCAAGTGTATCATTGTAATTTGATAACTGCAGGCAATCAATGTTGATAATTTATATACAAGCAGCGACTAGTCTAATGTTATCTAAAAGCAAAATCCTGAAATGCACTATCCAGAATACACATATGAGCAGGCAAGAAACCCAACCATGTGGATATCACCATTCATATTAACTTTAACTATTAAGTACAATCGGCACAAACTATTACAAAAGAACTGTTCCCTAAGGAAATATTATAATAAAGTAAATATAAAGTACATTGCTTTGAAATGCCAAGCAATGTAACAAGTTGGCAGCCGAATGACAGTTACAAGATAATATGTGGATGGGATCAAATCTGAAGAGAACTAAATCCAGATAATTTCTTCTAAGTTTTAACTGAAAGAAAGGTACATACTGCAATATAATAGCCAGATCCAGGATTATACTTGACACAACATATGTTTGCTTTCATGTCTATATTGACAACACTAGCTTCCTGATTTGTGCACCAAATTTTGACCTGCTCAAAGAAAAGACACATGTTACATCCAGCTCAATAACTTTCAATCATACAATAGATACCATGCCAAGAAATTTGAATTTGACTAAGCAAAATGCAAAAAATGGAAAACCATTAAAATCTATAACTATGATTAGGATTAAACAACAAAAGATGAATTTATCTAATACTTTAAGTCATTAATAAGTCAGAAACATATGTTAAGCATGGTTTTCATTGCAAAAATATTGGAAATTACGGAAGCATTTCAGGGAAATTGGCATAAATTCCACATGTTTGAGAGTACCTTACAGTCATCACTACCAGATACAAGCATAGAGGGATCTGTTCTTGAAAAATCAACACTCCATGCACGCTTTTCATGCTCTTCATATTCCATTAAACTCTGCCAAAGGAAAAGGATAGCTATGAGTAAATAATCTATAGAACATTTAAGCAAGTAGGTGACAATTAAAACAATATTAAAGAATTAAGATAACCAAAAGCAGCTGATACAAGAACAAACTGACCATTTGAATTCAACGTTTACCTTCCGAGTGGTTACATCCCAAACAGTCACAATTCCTTCATAATCACTACTAGCTATTTGGTTCTTAGCATATTTATTCCAACTCAAGCAACTAAGTTTTGAACGTGTAGACATCTCCACAACAGGACAATGAGCATCTGTAGGTTCATTCACAACCTGGAAAGCAACAAGATAGGGAATGATTATTTTGTATTCATAATCTATTACTGTTAGTTTAAGCAACACTTCACAGGTGAACCCTTACACCAATTATAACAGCAAATCCTCCGATAAATGTGACTAGCTTTAAATATATTGAAGATAATAAAAATAGAGAAATACATTGACTGAAAACTGTGTCTGAATACACCATGGATGAGTTTATGTAGGTTTAAGGAAATAATTATAATTATTTAGAGAATATATGGTTTCCTCTAAATCAAAGATAATGTGTCACTATACTATACTTATTACAATCATGATATGATTTACTTCCTAATATTCAACACTCCCCTTCAAGCTGGAGTATACAAGTCATATGTGCCCAGCTAGCTACAAATATGACTAATCCTTAATCCCCTTAGGGACTTAGTGAAAATATCTGTCACCTGTTCACTGGAGTTGACGAAGCTCATAGTAATATCTCCGGACTCAATTTTTTCTTTTATGAAATGGCAATCAACTTCAATGTGCTTTGTCCTTTCATGGAAGACAGAATTATAAGCAATATGTAAGGTTGTCTGATTGTCACATGAGAATCATTTGTGAATTCTCCTCAAATTTGAGTTCTTCTAGCAATTGTTTTAGTCATATAAGTTCACAAATTACTAAAGTCATGGCCCTGTATTATGCTTCAACACTTGATCTTGCTATGACATTATGTCGATCATCTATCACTGGCTAAGTCAGCCCAGTAAACATCATAATATCCAACAATTTGGGTATGCTCCTATCCTAATAAATGAGACTTGTGTCAGGAGCATTCTTAATATATTCCAAGATATGAATGATTAAGTCCCAATGTTCTTGACGAAGTGATTTTAGAAATTGACTTACTACACTCGCTGCAGATGCAATGTCTGGAAGTGTTAAAGTGAGATAGTTTAGCTTCCTGACCATCCTCCAACCCTCCTGTATCTCTCAAGATATGAGAAAGGCTCTCTCTAATTAGGTAACAATTTGACACTCAAATCCATAGGTGTGTTTGTTGGCTTAGCATTTAATAGGTCAGTGTTTTTGATAATGTTTAGGGCATATTTCCTCTAAGAAATGACCAAACCATCTTTAGATTGAACAACTTCAATACCAAGAAAATATTGAAGCTTACCAAGGTCTTTGGTCTAGAGTTGACAAGCTAGACATTGCTTCAAATGAATAATGTCATCCTGATCATTGCTTGTAATAATGATGTCATCTACATAGACAATAAGATAGATGCATCCTCAAGGAAAATGATGATAAAAGACAGAATAATCAACTTCAGTACGTGTCATCCCAAACTGTTGTACCACAAATCAAAAGTGATTAAATCAAGCACAAGGGGATTGTTAAAGCCCATATAAAGACCTGTGAAGTCAACAAACCATGTTAGATGACTCCCCCTAAGCAACAAACCCAGGTGATTGCTTCATGTAAACTTCCTCATCAAGGTCACCATGAAAGAAAACATTTTTAATATCTAGCTGATATAGGGGCTAGTGACGAATGACAACCATCAAGAAGAGTAGTCTAACATAAGCCATTATGGCAACCGAAGAAAAAGTGTCAATGTAGTCCAGACCTATGTATAACCTTTTGCTACCAAACGGACTTTTTATCGATCAATGGTGTTGCTAAGGCCAACTTAAAGGGTGTATAGCCAATGACACATAACAATGGTCTTGCCGATAGGAAAAGGAACCAACTCCTAGCTATCACTGTTCTTGAGAGCACACATCCTATCAATCATTGCTTGTCTCCACTCTAGATGTGATAATGTTTCGCCTAGGGAATTAGGAATAGTAACAGAAGACAAACAAATATAGTGTGTAGGGGGAAAGACAATGGTAACTAAGGTTAGTATAATGTGGGGAGGGGTTATGGATAGAAAGTATACCTTTATGAATAGCAATAGGCCAGCTAAGGTTAGTGGATGAGTCTGAAGCTGGTGCAAGAGATGGCATCAGGGAAGTGTCAAGCATGGGCTCTACTATGTCATCAATCATCAAATAAGAAGTCCACAAAGGCATGTCTGGTGAACATAGGCGACGTTGATACACCTAAAGAGGTTGTGGAGGTGCTAGAGGATCAACTCGGGTTGTAGCAGAATCATCTGGTGGTGCAATAGGAAGAGGAGCAGGTGTACTAGACGAAACACGACTCCATATATCTGGATTAGAGTTGACAAACTCTAAGTATGGGACACTAAGAAGGAGACATCAACAGAAACTGAATACTTGTTAAGATTAGGAGAAAAACAGTAGCCTTGTTGAGAACAATGATAACCCAAGAAGACACATTTGAAGGAGCAAGGCGAGAGCTTATCACAACTAAGAGTTAAATTGTGAACAAAGCAGGTAGAACAAAAGACTTGTGAAAGATTGTAAAGAAGGGACTTTGGGAAGAGGACAAAGTGGGGAACCTAATATATGGTTAGATGTACCAAAGTCAAGAACCCAAGAAAGAGGATTGAGAGATGCAAGCAAAAGATTTACAAGTGTGTGCTAACGAACCAGTAGTGTTTAGGTTAGGGCAACTTTCATACAAATGAAGAAAGTCCTCAAAAGCAATTGGAATCATATAAGGCTGATCAACAAGCGAAGAGGTGGTGATTGGAGGATCAATAGAGGGTGTATGTGCTACATGGTCAAGTAAGGCAATTTACCGTGTAACTTCCAACAACAGTCAATGATATGATCATTCCGATGGCAATGATCACACTTATAGCAACTTTTGGATCCAGAAGATTTGGTGTGAAAGCCCCCAAAATTATTGTGCCGAGATGCAAGTGCAGATATATCCCCTATGCCAAGAGCAGGGGCTCAGTGGTGGTTTTAGGTGTAATCTAAAGAAGTGCAAAGGAAGCAAACATCATCATGAACCAAGGATCTTACCACAAGTAGAATATTTCAGTGGCAAACCATACAGAGCAAGGGTCATAAAAAAAGTGTTCCAATTCTCTAACTCCTTAGCCTCGGCAAGAGTAAAGGCAGTAGGAGGAAGAAGTTCTTAAATTCATGAAGGGCTATATAGACACAGCCAAGATAAGGAGACACAAGACCATCAAATTGTTGGGGAGCTAAGAGAGTCGTCAAGTCTTTATAAGCACTATACAATTGTTGAGTATCATTTGTGTAGAATGATCGTGCCTCATTCCAAACCGATTCACATGTTTCTAGAGGGTAAAAAATCAGTTCGAAGGAGGTGTGAATAGTAGATTTGTTAATGCTACACAACTGAGCATCAATTTTCTACATTGTTCACACTCATCCGCAGGTATGGAGTCAACAGTCATGATGAAATGGGATTTGTGACCCAACCCACTAAGTCATAAACTTATCTTGGATGCCCAATGTGGAGTAGTTCGATCCATCCATCTTCTCAATAGTCAACGAAAGGTTGTAGAATATGGGAGAATTTGTCTTAGGTGTAGCACTGGTATTGGAAGCCATGGGAATCCACAAACAAAACCTGCAAGCAATGAGAAGAGAGAGAAAGAAAACTAGATTTGGAACCAAATCAACTCCAATCAAGCTGAAACTACAAGGGTAAGGTCGCAAGGAGGTGGCGACCAAGACACAAGGTGGTCGGAGGCCAACTGCCATCGAACATGCCACCACATGTCGGTGGCGGGCACTATTTGGTAGATAAAAAAATGTGCATGAGGGCGCGTGGATGGGCAGCTGAAGTTGCAACTTCAAACGATGAGTAGATCAAAGAAATGCACTTTGGATGATGTGGTCAGTGGTTGGAAACATCACAGAAAGTCACCAGTGGCCGAAAAACTCGTCAAAAAACAAGAACAAGGTTGCCAAAGTTGGACCTAAGCAAAAGGAAGTGAACCAGAGAAGAAACACGATTTGCAAAAAAATAAAATTATCTCTGAGGATAATGAGTCCATCGAACAGACATGATTTTCAATAGGCTCTAGATAGCATGTTGAAGATAAAGAAAATAGAGAAATACATTGACTGAAAATTGTGTATCTGAGTACACCATGAATGAGTTTATATAGGCTTAAAGAAATAATTACAATTATTTAGAGGATATATGGTTTCCTTTGAATCAAATATAATGTGCCAACATACTATATTTATTAAAATCATGATCTGATTTATTTCCTGATATTCAACAAAATACCCAACTCCTCAAGCACTATCTTATATATAGTGGAACAAATTACTCATTTAAGTTATATATAATAATTTCAAATTTCCAAGAAGATGGAAGTAAATCAAATATTGCATGCTTCTACTTAAATAAAGTATGTGAATCTCTTTAATTCTTTCCAATTTTATCATATAATTCATATGTCCTATGAAGTGTTACTAATATGTTCTGTCAAAAATCAAGAATAAAGCATTTCCAATGAACCAGCTTTCGTAGTTGAATTGAAGAAGATAAATTGGTCAAGATGGTATGAAAGTATAAGCACCAGTGAAACTTTTGAGTTCATAATTCATAAAAGTAATATATTTTATTCCATGTAAACTATGAGTGGGTTCCCCACTGCCACTGATAAGGATCTGTTTGGGGCCCAAATAGATAGAAAATATGGTAAATATTATGCTAGGAAAAAGAGAAATATTGTAAAAGAAGTTGAGGAGAGAAAGAAAGCCTATATAACCAGTTATTGAGTTGGTTATGAGAGAGTGGGATAGTGGGCAGTGGGTATATAACATAGGAAACTGACAGAAAAAAGGGGATTTGGGCAAGGACTTTCAGGAGAGAATAGGTACTCTTTAACTGCCTAACATTTTATTGTCTTCTTTGTAATTTCATCTACTGTTTCTTATGATCAGGTTTTGTATCATTTTGGTACAGATCTGAATTTATCTATAAATATGGTAAATATTCAGTATTACTCTTGCTATAATTTTGGTACCTATCAGCCACCTAAGGAGGAATAGATGAAACATTCATTAACAGAATCTATAAAAGTACAATTTACAAAAGTGTTAACAGTCAAAAGAAAAGAAACAAAAAATAAAAAATTATATTAAAAGTATAACTAAAAGTAAAAGGCCATCCATCTTACAGCAGAAAAGTCAAAAACTTTGATGCGCCGGGAAACTCCAGCAGTAGCAAACAAATCATCATCACGGTCAAACTCTATGCTGCAATATACATGTTAAATCCATGCATTCAGAAAATATAGTATTCATAAGAAAATTTAAGTACTAAAATATAAAAGTGACATGACCACTTTATTCTGTCTAACTTCATATTAAAACAACACTAGGATCAAGAGAAAGGATATCAGCTTGTAAAATAAAAACCTACTTTTCTCTCATAGTACCTAGTATTATTATTTCCACATAATCCATCTCCAGCAAAAAATGTGAACATATATGAAGAGGAAGTTTAGTACCAGCATGACCCCTATGTCACACTTATGACAGTACCAGCAAATCAAGACCTAAAATTTGGTAATCATCAATATGGTAACAAGGCCATTATACACTAAATTTTATGTTAAAAGACTTCAACAAATGGCCATGACACAAACTACATCTGGAATATTGTATTCCAAGAACATAAGATTAATGAATAAAAAATAATTATAATTTCATTCAGAAAATAGTAAAGCCATTGTTTTAACTGTTCCATTCACTTTGTATCCAGACAGGCAGACAAGTCATAGTAGGGATGTTGGTGTACTGATCTTCAAGGGATGTATTGACAAACTATTCAGCTAATTAAGCATCTTAACAACACTGGATTGTTTTCAGGTTAGAAAAAACTAGAGGTATATCTGTTTATACATTTGAACGGCCATGTAGACATTAAAAAAAACACCGTTTTGTAAGAAGCAAAAAATTAGCTGCTTCCAACTGAACTTATGTTTAGTGCTTGACAAATGTGAATAAGAATAGGTACAAGAGCATCAACCCCAGACTCTGCACAGGCAACAAAACAAAACAATCCAATCCCAATGCCCACATACAAAAAAAAAAAAAAAGTAGAACTACCAATGGCAGGAAAAAATTGTATTATAATTATATTGTCATTCAAATTGAACCTTGACATGAATCAGTAGAAATTGGAAGGAAATAAATTCAGGCAAATGTTTAGATATTTATGATGGGAAGGGAGAAAACTAGTATTGTTTGACCAACATAGACATGACGGGGGGATTCATGAAGTCAGGAATGTTTTAAAAGGCCAAAGGTCAAAAGCTTGGTTAAGAGCAAGAAGGTATCCTAATTCCCAATAACAAAGAGATGCCTACAGAAAACACGGCCATTGTCAAATAAATTGACAAAAAAGAGAAATCAGAAAGAAAAAGAACTGGAAACGCAGACTCTGAGTAGACTCCTACAGTACTTATAACATTTTCAATTAACCTATTGCATAATGTTGTAAAATCCTTATTATCCTTCCACAAATATATGATAGTTTATGAACTCAACATTTACCAGAAAAGAGTTTACTAAATAAAAGGTGGGTGATGATGAAGAACATTGACTTTTCAAGTTAAATCAGTAATCGGGAGCACGGTGATGATGATGAAGAACATTAACTATTCAAGTTAACCACAGCCCTGTGTATAAATATATGTTAAAATCCCTTTGCATCCAAACCATGTCAATATTCAATAAAATAAAATAAAAACCTTTCATCCCAACAATTAGAATCAAAATGCCCTTGTATCTTTGATTGTACACATTGTTATAATATAGCAAAGTCACAGATTACCAACTAAATTAAAAAGGCAACCATCATTGACCCATAGCATGGCTCTGAGTTATGCTGAGCATAATGCAATAACAGGTTGGAACAAAAACATTGATTAGTTTATTTTTTAAAAAGTCGTGTGATATAAAAATCAAAATGCGTGGGATGAATACCAAGTGTTCTAAGCAATTTCAATAAACAACTCACCTTGACACTATATTTGCTGAATGAAATATATCCCCATGCCTTAGTTCCGCAATGACTCTCAATCGGCTGTTTCAAATGAAGCAAAAAAGTTAGAGATAACTGTACATTGCTAACTCCAAAAAATAGCAACTGACATTAATACCTGCATCTCTGTTAAGAACCCCAATGGAAAGGAGAAAAGAAAAGAATGATTTATTTATTTACTGAAATTGAACAGAGCAAGGAGAGCTTGCTCAGTTCATATAAAATACAATTTCTTAAAAGCCTCCTGTTGACCTTATTTTCCCCTATTAATCTAATTGAACCTCCTCTAATTCTCTAACCGTCTTAACCATTCCTAACTAATTTGACTCCTGTTTATTCCTCCAGGAAAATACCCTCATGTCCTAAAAATATTTGAATAGATATTTGAAATGACAGAAAAAGACTGACAACTATACCTGTAGCGTGTGAAAGTTGTCAAGACAGACTGAAAATCTTCAAGACCAGTACTATAACCTTCTCGACTTATGAGATTTATATCTCTTTCTTGTTGGCTATGGGGCTTATCAGCTGCATGTCGTCGCATTTGTAGGTAACATTCTTGTAGGTCATTGAACTGGAGCAAAGGAAGGGAATACCACAGGATTCAGAGAGGAAAAAATAAACCAAGTTTATAGATGCAGATCCAGTGATAGAAACAAAAAAAGGCAGCATATGGCGTATGCCAAAAATTCTTTACAAAATTCATGACTTAAGTTACAAGAAAATAATAAAGAAAACATAAAAAACAGAACCTAGTTTTGGTACAAGTCTTGTTTTTCATAAGCAATATGGTGTCTGCTACTTTGCTAAGCTAAGTTTTTTAAGGCATTTTTTGTTTCATGGTTATTTAGTAGTTTCTATGACTGATAAGATATTCATTCTAATAGGAGTTCAATTGTAACTTTGGGTCTCAAGAAGTTTTATTATGATATATTGATATTTGAGTCTTAATTAGTTAAATTTAATTATAGTGCAGAAACTAAGCCTGCAAGGATTTTGATTTAGAGAGAATGTCCTTCATGTATGAAATACACTACTTATGTAAATGTTATGGTTGACTTTAGGTCAATCAGATTTTCATAACACATTTAGCTTGTTGCAATGTACAGCATGATCACTAATACAATTTCATCATAAAGCATGATTCCTAGATCTTTATCTTTTTCTTTAAAGATTGAAATTATCATTTAAATCTGTTTCCTTGCTGGACTCCTCAATATACCCTACTTACACAACTTAAAATCAACCATTTTCATATTTTTCCTTGCCATCATTCAAACAACAAAGTTGCTGTCCACGGCCATCCTAAGTTACTACCTAACATGCAGCTTTAAAAAAAATAAAAATAAAAAAACCTAAGAATTTCTACCTTTTCTCTTGTCCACTAACTCATTTTAGCCTTCACAATCCTAAATTTGTTGCTGCCTAAGTTCTGTAGAACCAAACAGCTTGGGAATTTAAGTCTAAGTCTTTCCTAAGATGTGCTATAGCCACATTAATCCTGAAGCTTGTGGCAACATAAAATGACCACAAAATAAATAAATAAAAATGAAGTGTCTTAGATCAAATGTGTTAATTAACCAGTAATATTTAGATGGTATTAAATGCACGTGTGAATTGTGTATGAAAAAGTGAAGAACTACTTCTGCTGGTATAAGGAAGGATTCCCTAAAAAGTATAAATTAATTTCAATTTTTAGAGAAACTCCAAAGTTGAAACTTTAAACTTCTCCAAAATTACAATTGTTTTTCCCGTCATGGAACATAACTTTTTCCTATGGCAAAAAGCTTTTCCAAACAGACATTAAAAGTTCCGAAACCAACTCACATAGAAATATAAAATTTTAAGCATGGAAAATTAAATCAAGAAAACCTGTGTATGCACCCTCTTCTTTCTAACTAGAGCAAGACCCGATTGATTTATATATTGTGAATCGGGTCCAGTTATGGCATCCCTTCTCTGAACTCCATGTCCATGAGAGCTAATTTGGGACTTTCCATCATTTATCTTAGTATGGCTCCCTGAAGAAAACCCTCCTTGAAGATTTTGAGGACTAGATATAAGACCACTGCTGTTCTTGTCCATTGATGAATGCCATGATTTTCTTCCACCAGAATCATCAAGCATTTGCAACTTTACAGAGTACCTGTCTCGTGCACGATACAAGCTCATTCTGTGTTTCTCCACAGCATTGATGTCCTCTTTTATAAACTGGAGATCAGTTTGTACCTACAAATGGATGTATGAAACACCAATTGTCGCAATAAGTAGAAATAGCTGTACCAAAGAAATCAGTAGTAAAATAAGGACAAACTACTGCAAACAGAAGAAAGAAAGAAAATGGATAACATTAACTACTTAGCAATAATTTAGAGTGGAGATAGAGAGAGATTGCAGCCAGCACACCTCCTTCAACTCATCAACTTTTTGCTTGCGCAAGCAATGCAAGAAGTCTAGCAATATTTGCATATTTCTCTCAGCTTCTTCTTGCTCCATTTTTCTTTTCTTCTCAGAAAGAAGTGACAAAAGGGTGTCTAGCTCCTTAATTGTCACATCACAACCCTGTACCAAAATTTGAAACATAAAAGACAGAAAAAGGAATCACAGACTAAATAAAGCATCAACACAGATCCACAGTTTCATGTGAAACAGAAATATGTAACAACAGAGTGATCTTCAATTGACCACGTTGTATGAATTCCACAAAAAGCAATATACAACCGAATCCACAACTTAATTAAAACCCTTTATACTAGACAATAAAATGACATAAATTAAAACCGATACTTTGGTCCTTGATCTAGTGGCATATACAATAGACATGCAAGAATTATATAACATGACGAATGTTACAAACCAGCTCCAGGTATCCTCTAATCCTCTTCCATCTGCTACTATGTTACTAGACGGTCCAAAAAGAAATTTATAAACATGCCATAAACATTCTTCTAAACTTATATTCATAATTTAACAGAACATAAAAAGTAAGATGTACAACCTATAATGCAACAAAAAACCTCTTAACTGTTGCACAATTAGCATGGTTATCAATGGACAAACTTTAATCAAGAGAAAAAGCAAGAGCACAACCAACCTTTTGCACTGCCAGCCGAAAATGTTCCACAGGAGAAGCGGTTTTTGATATTTGACGAGCAGAAGTCTTCTTCAGTAGCTACAAATGTGGTACAGAAACCGTATAACAATAAGCTGCATTTCGAAGATAAAAATCATGCTCGAATCACACGCTAAAAACTAGGACGTTTAAGTCAGCAACACTCCAAGGAGCAATAAGTCGCAAAAGCATTCATTCGCCACACACATTCCACAAACGCTAAACTATTATCTTAAACGCGGCGTTTAAGATAATTAACAAGCGATAACAGAATTCAAGTTTCGGTGCAAAACAAGTATTGCGTAAGTGTAAGATACGTGGAGATAATGGTGAGAGCGAACCTTATCGAGCAAAAAGTTAGGAAACAAGTTGGTGTTGGTGAGGTAGTGGCCACAGCAAGGGCAATCGCTCTTGTTGCGGAGGTGAGTGATGATGCACATGTAGCAGAAGCTGTGGCCGCACGCGGTGAGGAAGGCGTCCTTGATGATCTGCATGCAAATCGGACAGAGGAAGTCCTTGTCGGGCTCCGAGGTGGAGGCTGGGAAGGTGTCGCCGGAGGCGGCGGCGGAGGCGCCGGTGTCGGCGGCGGCGGCGGATTTGGAAGGGTCGGGTTTGACGACGGCGGGGACGAGAGGCCCCGCGGAGAACTCTTCCATGAGGAAGGTTGTGGTTGTGAAGTTGTGAGGGTGGTTTTTGCTTTGGGTTTGGGATTTTGGTGAGAGAGAGAGACAGCTTGTGGGTGTGGGTGTGGCTGTGGTGGCTTCTTCCTCTTTGAGATTTGAGGGAGGGAGAAACAGAGTGGGGCCCACATCTGTAGCGATGTGAGGGTGAGAGAACTCCACGTGACGGATACGCTTGCAGCATGATGCCATAAGCCACATCACACAACGCCAACCTGTAGTGTTTATATTTAAACATGAATATTAATTTTATATTTTTTTTTTCATCCCCCATGTATCCCTTACTAAACACAATTTTTTTTTTTTTTTAACTTAACACACAAATTTGTTAGAATTTAATAAAAAAAATTAATAAAATTATTTTATTAAAAAGTTTAATTAAGTTTTTTATATAAATTATTTTTTAATAAAAATAATAAATATTACATATTTAGGTTATGATAATTCAAAAAATGACAAATTATTATTTTAACTTAACTAGTCAT
>JAMLFT010003979.1:0-20682 GCA_026544285.1 Pachyrhizus erosus | reverse complement strand
AATTTGGGAATCAAAACAAAAAAAAAACTTATTAAAATTAAAATTTTATCAATAACTAAAAACATATTTAAATCATTCTTTTTTTTAAAAATGTTAGCTTGACATTTTTTCTAACACACTCTTTCTAATATTTTCTTTTATTAGCTAGTATTAGAAAGAGTGGTTGAGAAGATGTCATAACATTTATCTTTTTATAATCTTTATTATTTTTGGATATAATTATATTTTTCTCTCTTTTATGTAAAATATCTGTGTACTATTTATTTTCTCTTTTAATAGTCTTTTTCTTTTTATAATTTACTATTGTTATTTTTAAGTTTATAAATGGTTGTAATTCCAATTAAATGACTTTGTTTGCATTTTTTTTATATATGGTGGTAAGGAGGATTAAACTTAAGCCCTTGTGAATCCTAGTCCTCCTCCTTTAGGTCAACCTTAGTGAGTTATTTTATTAGCCTTCTTTTTATATTAATTTGGCTACAATTTTTTTTTTTTTTTGACAATTAAAGATTGTTTATTACTAACCTTGCCAAATGGTAAGTTATGAACAAAGCACTAGGGATTTATAATTAAAACTTTTAGATGAATTAATAATTATTCTTTCTCATTTATTACTATCTTTTGTATTTTTTTTCTCTCAACTAATTTGTGTTCTTATTATCATTGTTATTATTCTTGACATTTAAGACATACTCCTGTTCTTATTGGCTATATAGGATAGGAGCTCCCAAAACGTTCTATATATGAGATAAAATTAGACTCTTAAAGACTTAATGATATTAATGTAGTTTTGAGTTTTAAAAAAGTAATTTTTTTTATGATAATCGCACCCTTGATATATGATTTTAAGTTTGTTTCAACCATCATCACAGTATCACCTCCATTGTTTTTTCTACTATCACTATTATCACAATCATGATTATCATTACCATTGTTATTAGTATAACTATTGTTGTTGTTGTTAGACTCATTTTATTATTACCACTGTTATCATTGTTATCATCATCACTATATTACTACTATTATTACCATTTACATTATTATTGTCATCCTATGTTATTATCTTACTTTTATGTCATCTATTTTTAATAAAGATGACAATGATAATAATATTGACAATGAAAGTAATAATTATGACAATATCGATATGATAAAAAAATTTGTATAACATGAAATAAATATAAATAAAAAAGAAATCATTATTTTATTCCATTTCTTTCTAAGATTCTAATCAACTCCTCTTAATATAATTTTTAAACTAATAAAAAAGATAAACTTATCCCACCTTTTCTTCTATATCTTAACTAGCAAGTGATTCCTTACTTGCTAGCATTGAACTCGTAGACTACTCTTCAAGGACATGGTGGTCTCTTCTCCATGTCTTAATCCAAAGATGCATTTAATGGTTGCATACCTAATATAAATAAGATTTTCACCACTGATACATGTCAGATGCATATAAAATACGAAGTACGTTGGATATGGTAGTGTTTTTTTTTTTTTTTTTTTTTTTCAGTTAGCTGCTTCCAATAACTAATTAGGTATTGCATATTTTTCGTTTGTAGAAAGTAAAAATAAGGTGATGTCTCTAATTTCATAAGAAAAGATTAACTAGTATTGGCATGCTTCTTTGCAAATGAGTGTTCCCACCGAATAACGGTGTCAGGCCATACAAAACAAATAAGTAACGAGAACATACGAAATTGATCACCTGGTTCAACCCCACCTTCAAATCCTTTGCTTAAATTTTGCTGTGAAATCTGTACCAAAAAAAAAAAACCGAAATTGATCATCTGGTTCAACCCCACCTTCAATTGGGTTGGGCTAGTTTGATTGATTTTCTAGCATTACTTTTATTTTTATTTTTCTAGAGCATCATTACTTTCATATCTCGCATCTCTGCCAAATGTTAACATGACATTAGGGATAAATTACAATAGATTTTTGCAAAGAAAATTCCATGTCACAATGCCTAATAAGTGAATCTTTTCATCCAGAACGCATTATTTACAAGGATATTGAGAAAGGATGAGACGCTAATTTTTTTTTTTGGAGACAAGATAAGACACTAATAGTAATTCTTACATATTAGAAAGGCGAAAGTAATTATTTTATGCTTGCATTATTTTTGTGAATTCTCGTTCTCTCCGTGATGGCCTGGTGTTTTCTTTTCAATACATCATTAATTTCCCCCTGATATTGTTGTTCAATCATTTCTAAGTCTATTCTCAACTTATCCTCAGGTTCATACAAGGAGGAAGCACTATTGGGATAACTAGAGAATTTCATCGTATCATTGCTTTCCACGCAAGGAAGACTCCAATAATCAGATGATGCCCCGAATTCAGATGTAAGTGAACTCTGACTACTAACTTTAGGCAAGTCAAAGTCTGTAAATCTTGATTTAGCAGACATGAATGAAACTGCAGAAAAATGCTTATCATTGAAGTCAGATGTTGCAGAAGTGTATGACCAATGTTTCTCAGAATACAAATCATTTGTCATTGTTTCTCTTTGAAGACCAATGTTTGCACGAGACAAAACCTTGTCAAAAACCACATTATCATTGTTTTCCTTTTCTGCTGATCTTCCAGATGAGGATGATGAGAGAGCTACATCTTCAGCCACAATTTGGCTACAATCTTTTGAGTTTTGTTTATTATTTGCTAACTCTAAGTCTTTCTGTTGACTTGATCGAGTTAGTTTACCATTACAAGAAACTAAATGGTCAATCGCTACACAGGGTTTCCAAGCAGGAATCAAAGTTATCAATAACAGATCGATTAACTCTGCTATGAATTTGACATTCTGCTCAACAAGTTCAAGTTGCTCAACCATTTCACTTGAAACAGAGATGGCAGTATCACTGTTGATGTAGAATATGAAATGGATATTTCTTGCCCTCCCTGCATTTTATTGCCAGATGACTTAACTTTCTACCAATAAATTTAAAACATGGTTATTAAGAGTAAAAATCTACTAATATATTATACTGACCGCTCTGATCAGCTATGCGGAGAACTAATGACACGGACTTTTCATCATTTTGTTCACCTTTTAGAAAAAATATGTCACCTTCCTTCAATCTTCGTATCTCAACACATGGGGAAGGCAATGCATTATCAACAGAATCCACAGAATTATAAAGTAAAGTGGTCAATGGCAGCTCAGTGGCATCACCAAGATCCATTGAAATGGATCTAATACGTGTACTGGCAGGACCTTCTGACATAAGACAACGATTTTCGAAGGCTCCATATTTGGGAAGAACAATATCTGGTAATGAAAGACGGCGATTCTTCAACAAACCATTCACTTGGAGAAAATGGTCCATCAGAAGCTCCTTTGCTGACAATCTTTGAGATGCTGGGACAAGACATTTCTCAATAAATGATTTTACTTCTGGATCTTTGAGTTTGGAAAGAGCAACAGGCTTTATGCCCTGCTGGATTAAATATTATGTGACCATAGAGTCCCAGTAATAGCTTAAAGAAAAAGAATATTATCAAGAAGAATACGCACAGATGAAACTTTCTTGTATATCTGTGCTGAGTTTCTACATTCACTGTAAGGATATTCAGACGTAACCAACTCAAGCATGCACATCCCAAAAGAATATATGTCGGCTAATTCATTATAATGTTCATCATACAGTTCAGGTGCCATGAACTCCGGGGTTCCTACTAGGATTACATATGTGTAAATATAACTGGTGTAGAAATCAAACAGCAATGAGGCAAAGAAGTTAGAAAAAAACTTCTAATAGTACACTTTCGTTACAGCTGAGTTGGAAAAAATTATTAAATTCTTGGTTATGTTTTAACAAACAAAGGCTGAAAAAACTAACAGATAAATAAGATTCAGCAAAACAGAAGAACATACCAATTACACTCTTGGCATTAGTCTGCTTCAACAGAGTCGCCAAACCTAGATCTCCAATTTTAACTTCTCCTCGGTGACCATTAATAAATATATTATCACACTTCAGGTCCCTATGTATAATAGGTGGGTTGTGACTGTGGAGATAGTTTAAACCCGTTAAGATCTGCTTTGCCCATCCTTTAATAGCCTTTATGTCAACCCTCTTGTGTTTCTTACTATACCTAAATCATACATCAAATCCACTAACCAAAAGGCTGATCTCAAAAAAAAAAAGGGAAAAAATGAAAGAAAAACAGTTATAAAGGATAGTGAACACACTGTCTGAGGCTCCCTGAGGTGAACAACTCAGTAATCAAGTTAAGAGTCCTGTGCTTGTCATCAATCCAGGAATTGTAGAAAGTTACTATGCTATCGTGCTTCAGTGACTTCAAGAGATGCACTTCTGAGTACAGCCTCTCTAAGCCACCTGGTGTCTGTAAAACCTCATCGATCTGAACTTGGCTCCATGCAACTTCAAGTCCATTGATTTCATCAAATGCCTTGTAACTAATTAACCATATATAAAGGAAAAAATGTATATGTCGAAAAAATTTCCTCAAACAAAAAAATTCTTGATGAAAACCATGAACCACGAGATGCCATGCGTTATGTATAAACTGAGCAGGGCATTTCAAATATCTTATCAATTTTACATAAGAAAAACAGTAAACCTTGAAGGGAAACAATTAAATTACTAGTGAAGTACTTCTACAAAAACCAAAATAATAAAGAAACACGTTGCCAAGAAACCAAAACCCAAGGATACACAGTCTTGAAAGCTCCTTGGCCGATGACTTCCTTATACTGTTATGAATACAAAAAAACAGCATCCCTTTAATGCACGGTTAGGTTTTTCGTAAAAAAACAAAAAGGAAAAAGAACACACAACCACATACCTTAATGTAGCGGTTAGTAGGATCAATTTCAAGAACATTGGGATCAGGAGGCTCTAGAAGGCCTGCAGCCTCCTCTGAGCTTTCTGTTTCCATCAATTTCGTCTATACTGTGAATGCACCGATTTCAAACTTTCGGAATCAAAACTATTAAAATGCAATTAATTACCGTAGATGGGTATCAAAATTTGACGAATTGAAAAGCCAAAATGCTGCAGGTCTGGGTTAGTTGAGACAAAATAGATCAAGGGATTAATACATTTTTATTTTGGTAAATAAAGGAATTAGTACATTTTTTGTTTTGGTGAATAAAGGAATTAATAAATTGTACCTTAAAGCGGGACCTTCTGATCTTAGCTTCACAAGAGGAATTCCATAGAATTTAGAAAGAGAAAAGGACATCAGAGAGAAAGTGGAACCCAAATGCAAAGAAAAAGAGGGGAGAGAGAGTGATTGGTCGAGCCTCATGTGGTTAGTGGTGGAATTGTGTCGATAAATCGCATGCCACAACCTCTCTCTCTCTCACTAAAAACAGCTAAAATTTGCAAGACACTCATTTCTAATACCACCCATATTTATACTCTATCTCTCTCTCTCACCTACAAATATCTCCTCTTCTCTTCTTCAATCATCTATCCCATTCATCATTTTCCTCTCCCATTATTATTTATCTACATAATAATTACTAAATATTTCAGCACACACACACACACACACATATATATATATATATTTGCTGGCTATTGTCATTTATACAATTTTTTTTCTTTCAAACTTTGGACAAATTACTGATCCATACATATGCTTTTCAGTCAATCGCATTACAGCTGCGTGCGCAGATTGAGGGGAAAAAAATTATGTGAGAATTATACGCTCTCTCTTTCTCTCCTCGTTCATATTAGCAACTTGGAAGGTTTATGTTACTTACGAAAAGGCAATACTTGCAAGTTGCAACAGATTTTTCAAGTAATCAAGTCTTTGTTTTAACACTTGTTAATAAAAAATGTAAATATATGGTCTAAAATTTAAATTAATTTCATTAAAATGAATTTTGTAAAACTCTAAACCAAACGACAATCAATAAAAGAAATAAATATTAGATCATCCGTGTAAAAAACAGCAGACAATTTGGATAGCAATCCTTGTTTGTAGATAATTCCTCTCCAATGATGTGTTTAGTGGAGATGAAACCCCTAACTAATCCCGCAAATTCATTCTGCTTTGCCAGATATGCCACGTCCATTGATAGGAAATTAGAACTAAAAATGTTAAGAAAGGGATTATAAGTCGTCCATGATAGATAATCACATTCATGAAATTGCCAAAATATAAAAACAAATACACCGCTCTTCACTGCAACACTGCCAGAGCATTATTAGTCATCTAACAGGAAAATACATATTCTGGCAGCACTTATTGTGGAATTAAACGCAGCAAGCAGCAAGATGCCTCCTCAATCTCATCAATGACAAACACGTTTTCATTTTTCTCATCACTGCTGCTTCGAGACTTTATCCAAAGCGTCAAAAACATATTGCTGAGTTACATCTTCCACAATCACCGTTTTATCTCTCGACTTTGAACCGGTGCCTATTGAGACTTGTCTTCGTTTCACACCTAAAACCTGGCACCACCACAAGATCGTTAGGGAGCCATTTTTTCTTTCTTCTAACAACGCCATTTTCTTACTAATTATTTTAATCACCATCGCAGAGTAGAGATGAAAATGTCACTATCAGAAAATCACAACTTACGGAACTGATGTAGTCGAGAAGAGCCGCATTTGCTTCGCCATCCCTTGCAGGTGCGTCAATTTGCACTCCCACCGCTTCATCGCTTATATCTACTTATTATTAAGAAAAAGAAAATCCTGAATCGCATTTATTAACTGAAATCGAAGAAAGGCAAGAGAGAAAGAGAAGGACCAAGACCAGTTACGGATGCGGATTTCGAACCAGGTTTGGCGTGGATGGTTATAGCGACGGAGGAAGGAGGCACACACCGGATACAAGACGGAAAATCGTTAGGTTTTTCCGACGGAGTTGTTACCTTAGGCTCCGCCTTTGCTTTTCCCTTCTTCGCCGGCGGCATATTTTAAATCCACGTCTCTGCGTACAAGGAACGCCGTCGTTCTCTTGTTAATCACTAGCATTTTATCATGTGCGGCACTACCTATTCTAAGATTCACTTTGTCACAAAGGAATAGCAATTAAAACTTTTAATTATTAATTTAGTCCACATGTAGCACTTAATTTCCTTTACCTTATATGTAAAAATTGTATGTTTTAATTTATTTAACGCTAAAATTTATTGTATTCTTGTCAATAATATTATTGTAAATTTTTCTAGCACATATTAAATTGATGGAGATTTCTTTTATAATAATAATAATAATAAATCATCATCCGTTGAGACTTATTGCTTTCTCAATGATCTCTAGTATGTCTTGCTAGTTTAATTGAATTGTTGAAAAATATTTTCTTTCTTATTGGATTTTTTAATTTTTTATTTATAAATTATTCATATTCCAAGATAAACTCATGGTTATATTATTATCACCACTCCTTGATCTAGATTAATGTAATATAATTATTAATATGATTTTAATTAAATTATATTTAAATAAATAT
This sequence comes from Pachyrhizus erosus, assembly GCA_026544285.1. Lineage (NCBI taxonomy): Eukaryota > Viridiplantae > Streptophyta > Magnoliopsida > Fabales > Fabaceae > Pachyrhizus > Pachyrhizus erosus. Next base: position 13,238 of record JAMLFT010003979.1, on the reverse strand, counting down.
ATCTTAAAAGACATTTGAAAACATAATAAGTTAAGATAAATAATTTATCTTATTTTTTATTCTTGAAAAAATGTTTAATGATTTAAAAATCAATTAAAAAATTTTGTAACGAATTTATTTGTGATATTCTTAATCATGTCAATAATAATGTTAACGATAAAAAAATAAAAATATATTAATTTGTATGTTTAAAAATTAAAATATATGATAGATGTATTTATATTTTATAAGAAACTATTCTCATACAATATTGTCTTAACTAATCATTTTTTTAGACTAATTTCTTATTATGTTGAATGTAAGTTTTGTCAATTAAAATGATAGGTTACTTACGAGAGTTAATAATATTAATTTGTGATTAAGGATCTATTCTAGTAAAATTTTCTAATAATTTTAATGAAAAGATTTATTCTATTTAACTAATAGTTATTTTTAAATATATTTTTTGAGTTGTTATGATAAATGTAAACTCTATAAATTAAAGTAATATAGTAAAATTATTAACATAAAGTAAAATCTCATGATTAAGGCTTTCAGTTATCCGATTTTGGTTTTGGAAAGCAAGATAGAATCAGATCAATAAGATAGTTTTCAAGCATTTTATGAGTTAAGGAGGTGGCTAAGAAAGTCATATATATTGGAAGCTTAAGGAAGTGATATAAGTGTTCCTTTAGAACGCATTAAAGGTAAAAAAAAAAAATGTAAAAAAGTGATATTTTCACCATTAAGAATCACCGGTAGAAAGAAAAGAAAAATGAAAAATATGTGGGTTCGGTAATTTATTTATTTTATTTTGAAAAGAAAATGAAATAGAGAATGTATATTCCTTTTATTAGCTTTTCTTTTCGTTAATCTTATTTTGGTTTTCCTAAACATACTACTCTAATAGGATGAACATGATATTAGACTTTCTCCTAAAGATGCGGAAGAAAGAATATATGAAAGTGAAAAGTGCAAAGTATAGAGAAGTATAAGCTATAAATTAATAATTGAACTAATTAAAAAACTATCAACACTGTGGTGACCTTTCGTCGTATCCAACGGTCACAAAACGTGCTACCGAGAGATTAAGATTTCTGATTCAAGAAACTACCAGAACATTGGACAAACTAAATCCAACTTTTGCGACGCCACGCAACGCCGGCGATGGGAGCGTCCACTTCAGCGGAGCCGAGAGTCTCGTCGGAACAGAAAGAGGCTGAAGCCGTCGCAGCCTCCAGCGGAGCTCTTCCAATGCTTCAGAAAGCTTTCTCCACGCTCGCCAATCCCGAGACAAACGTCGTCCCCATAGAAAATCTACAGGTACTACTCCAAACTCTCAACTACTTTCTCATTCTCGATTGTTGTTTTAGTTTTTTCATTGATGACGTGTAAGCTCCTTGTTTTCAGCAATGCTTTGGTTCCGGAAGCAACGTGCCAGATTCGTTTCCGGTGTTTTTAGATCACTTAGCCTCATCCCTAGTGGATCAATTTTTCGTGCCCGATAAAGGGGGAATAAACTGGGTTGAATTTGTGAGGGGTTATAACAAGTGCTGTGCTAGGGTGTCAGCGTCGGTGTCGCTGAACATGCTCTTGAGAGTGTTCGTTGCTATCTCTCGAAGTTCCAACTTGCCTTTGCATTTGGAGTTTGAATCGGGGGATGATGATTGCAAGATTAACGGCCACCTTCTTCCTAGTCACGTGGGTTTGCTTCTTTCCCTGTGTTGGGTTATGTCGTGGGGTTCTAGAAATTTGAAAGGGGAAGGGAATCTTAGCTTACCGGATCTGAATCATTTGGTGTTGTCGGTGATCACATCGTGTGGTCAAGTTGAGGGTGGTTTGAATGTGTGGGACTGTGATATCTCGAGCTTGGAGATTCAGCTTCCTGCAGGGAAGTTCATAACGTGGGTTATGAGTACCGTGCCGTGCCTACCAGATTGCTTGAGACAATATTTTCATGCTAGACTGCAAATGGCAGCAACTGATGGGGTAATTTGTGTGTTCATATTCAATGGCTTCACTGATCATCATGATTCTTGTAGTTTCTTAATAAACACTTTAGGTGAAGTTTTGTTGATTTCTTTAATCTTTATAGGACATGATTAGTATCTGCCATTCTTCCTTGATTAGATTCTTAGTTGAAATGTGGTTTATATAACTATGCTCTCAGTTGCTTGTGATTTCATTTTTCCTGTCGTATTTTTTATTTATTTTGCCTTTACCTCCATGCTGAATTTATTGTGATCAGAAACTACTTTTAAGTTTCAAATGTGTTTCTCAAACCTATAACATTCACCCTGTAATCTGTGATTGAATCTTGTTCCCTTTTTGATTGAAATATGAAGACTGTTTCGTTTTATGAAAAAGCAGCTCCCAAGAAATTGTTTGCTATTTTGTATGGTCAATCAGCATGGCATGCTAGAATTGATTGATGATCTTTGTTTTAACATCCATTTGGGAGTTAGTGATGTTTCCGAGCCCCTTCTAGATTTCCTATTGATTGTTGTTACTTGTTAGTAGGGAATGATAATTGTTTTGAAGCACTTTCATCCTTTAACTTTATGCTTTCTCATTTATGCTTATGATTATAGATAACCAATTCCCTAATTCTGCCTTTTGGTGTCCATGTTTGGGTGTTTTAAAAATTCAATTACTTTGCTTTACTATAGTTGAAAACTGAGGTGAGAACTATCTTTTTGAACCAACTAGAAAGGCTAATTACATACAGTTCCTACTTTTAAGGAATATTTTAAATTCATCTACATGTATTGGATTTCTAAGTCATTTTTCCTTCAGTTTTTTTTTCTTAAAAGACTTGCAACCATGATGCCATTGAATAATTGAACAAAATTAAGCGTTTTTCCTTATAACTGCACGCACCATTGGTATCTTTTTGGTATGGAAAATATTGCACATAACACTTGAAGTAAATATGTTCATTTCTAAGTAATTTATCATTTGTGTTTGGTAAGCTCAGTTCAGTTATTAGTTGATTAACTAATAATAAATTGGCATGAAGAATTATAATGGCATTTTTTTACCATCTTTCTGCTGAAAATTCTTAGGGTTACAGTCTCTAGTACACTTACTATTCATTTATCATTTGCAGAGAAGAACAACGTACATCCAAAATTATTTTGTATTTTTTGTTCTTATTATTATATAGATTCTTGTGTCATTACCATTTGTTTTTAGTTCAATAATATACTATATTTTTATTATATTATTGACTAAAACAGTGTAGTGGTATAGCACTCTCTTTTCATCTTTAGTTATTGTAGAAGAAAATATGTTGAACATGATTGTTAGGTGCTTAAGATCAAACATTTCCTTGACTGAATGGCAGGCTGAATTGGCATCCTCAAATTCCTCCTCTGTTGGAGATACTTCATCAATAGAGGCATATGATTATATTTTGACACAAGGAAGGGCATGGGCAATTTCTATCACGCAGAAAAGTACAGTAAATGAAGAGATTTCTAGAGCATTTATAAGCAATGGAGGTGGAATGGATGATAACCTTGTTTATCGGTTTGCATCTCTAACCCTCAATCCTTTATCATGCTTTTGTGCTTTAAATAGTCTTGGACACTTGCCAATTTTCTTTATTCTTTTTTTGGGTTAAAATGAGGCAAAAGTTGTCTTGGTCATCTATTACGATGTTTTCCTGGTTTTTTGTCCATTAATGTAGGGTAGATATGTTGCTCAAACTGCAAAAGTCTTAACTTTGTTTATTGGTTTGCATTGCTCTGACCCCTCAATGATAGCTTCATCACGCAATTGTGCTTTAACAGTCTTGGACACTTGTCAATTTTCTTTTTTTTTTCTTTTTCTTTTTAAATGAGGGGAAAGTTATCTCAGTTATCTATTATGATGTTTTCCTAATTTTTGTCTATCGATGTAAAATAGATACTGATATGAATCCAAATTAAAAGGATCATCTTGAAAAGGATAGAAATAGATAAAAGATAGAAAATAGGAACTTAACTCTAATCGCAACCTGCCAGCAGAACCAAAGTTATCAAAAGAAATGTGACCTTAACCGTAATCTGCTGCTAGAACTAACACTATAAAAGTTTTTTAACCCAAGAACAAAAGGAAAATTCTCACATAAGAAAAAACACTTAATTCATTAAAATCTGAATTGTTGTTGTTCTCCTCTACATAAGTTCCCATTCATATCAGATACGTTGCTTGAACTATAACATTCATAATTTTATTTGAGACTTGCTTGATGGAAAAGGAAATTCCTATTGACATCAATTATCTACTGCATTATAGGTCATCCACTCATGGAAGAGGGCTTGGCAGATTTTGGTCTCGTGTTGAAGGTTACAAAGGTCCTTTGTTAATTTTGATAGCTGCAAGTTCAGGAGATGCTCACGAGGGAAATTCCATTGATAGGAAATGGGTTATAGGTGCCCTAACAGATCAAGGTTTTGAAAATAAAGATATCTTCTATGGAAACTCTGGATGTTTATATTCTGTTGGCCCAGTGTTTCATGCATTTCCACCAACTGGTAGGTAGTACAGGTGACAATGTTCCTTTTCCTGTTTTATCTTTTTGTGGGGCTGAGATTGGATTTTGTGAAACCTTGAAATCAATAATCTATGTTACGATTGACAGGTAAGGAAAAGAATTTTGTTTATAGCCACTTGCATCCTACTAGTAAAGTATACCAACCGCATCCAAAGCCAGTTGGAATTGCATTTGGAGGAACTCCGGGAAATGAGAGAATATATGTAGATGAAGATTTTGCAAAAGTGACTGTTCGCCATCATGCTATTGACAAAACGTACCGGAGTGGATCCCTCCTTCCAGATCAGGTATAATTCTATTGCTGAAAATACTGACAGTGTATAGAACTAGTAACCCTGAACTGATTAATGCATGCATAAAAAATTGCTGATTCTGTACTCCTCTGTTGGAAACCTTTTTTAAATCATAATGAAGACTAATTTTCCTGTGAACTCTTCCATGCTGGCATGCTAATATATTTCCTGTCATTATCATGATAATGCATTCAATATTTGGCTGATGTTAAAAACTAAAGAAACATTGAGAGCTTTGGTTAGAAGTATCATGGCCATTGACCAATAACAAACAGCACTTGTCTCGACGATTCCATATTTCTCAGCTGTTGTTGGGATATGTTTCAGGGTTTCCTACCTGTTGAGGGTCTGATTTCTGAAGTTGAAGTTTGGGGACTTGGCGGGAAAGTAGCGAAGGAAGTGCAGAACTCTTACAAGAAGAGAGAAGAACTTTTCACTGAGCAAAGAAGAAAAGTATCCCACCTTATCCTGTTTTCCGATTAGTCATTACAAATATTAACTATTGATAAATCTAAGAACAGCAATAACATTTTGTTATCATTCTATTTTAATCAAAGCACAGCAATGACATTTTGTTATCATTCTATTGTAGGTTGACTTGAAGACATTTGCAAGTTGGGACGACTCACCTGAGAAAATGATGATGGACATGATGTCTGATCCAAATGCTGTTCGAAGGGAAGACCGCTGAGTTGGATAATTTAGTGTTGCATTGCTTAGTGCAATACTTATCAAGCATAAGCGTGGAATATTTCATGCTTTATGTTGTGATTGGTCATTATTTTTCAGGCTTGTAATCATCAGCTAGCTGTGCATACTACAAAAAATGTGTACATTAACAAATATATCGTTCAGTGCACTCACTATATGGGGTTTGTGTATGTTTACTATAGGAGAGTGACATCCCTCTTTCTCATCGTCCCACACCATTATGTGCATTTCATTACAAGTCAAACAAGGAACATGGCTGAAAGTGTGACAACCAAAAATCGTCGAGCGAGATGGCAGCCTTGTGCTTAATGTACATTAATAAGTGGAAAGCTTAGGTATATTGTACCGTCATCGTTATTCACCTCACCATTCGTGTAGGTGCATCTAAGTTAATACAATTAAAACAACGTACTCGTCTACACGTTATATGATTGATATTTTGACATCTTTGCGTGCAACAATTTTTCATTTTATTAGTATCGGCATGATTTTGTCCATATATGTGAGGTAGCAGATAAGGATGACAAATTGTCATTGCGTTTGCCTGATCCAAAGTGCAGTGTAAACGTGTGGGCATAGAGTACTTGAGCATCTTCTAATATTCTCTTGATTTTTGTAAAAAATAGACAACTCCTAATTTACTTTAAGTAGTACATATTTGTCGAAGAATTGTTATCTAGTAAACCTTGGCGCGGGGGTTGGCAAAGTCTCGAGCATATAATAGTCTCAAGCATATTATTGTCAGAGTACATATTTTTATTTTCTTAATTACCCTTTTAGTTGTTTGCATATTATAATTATAAATTTTAATTATATCAATTGAGTTATTTAAATATCATAATGTAGGATTTTAGTTCCAAAAAATTCAATTGTCCAGTTATAGTCTCTTAAAAATTACAATAAATTGATTTTAGTCTTCTAGATATAACTGACGTATAATTTTAGTTTCTTATGTTGTAATTATGTAATTTTATTTTTAAAAAATAATTTTAATTTTATAATTATAAAATTTTAAAAAATTAAAATCAAATAATTATAATATTTTTGACTAAAATTATATAATTATAAAATTTAAAATATTAAAATTGTACAATTAAAATATAAGAGATTAAAATTATATATTTCAAATACTTGAAGGACTTAATTAATATAATTAAAATTTAAAAAATTAAAATTATGATATTTGAAGGATCAAAAGTGTAATTAAACTTTTTTATATTTCTACTTTTAAATTATATAATTACAAATAACTAAACTAGCACACAAAAAAGTACACATAATTGCCTCTCTTAAACTTGCTATAACTTTAATTTCTCATTATATATATATATATATATAATATCCTATTAAGAAAAATAATACTTAATTGAGGTTTACTTCTTGATTATGTATGAAAATTATTTTGTTGAAAAAATATTTTGATCTTTTATACTTTGAAAGAATTAGTCTCAATTATAATTGAGGGACGTCTTTAATGTAAATCAAATAAATATTTTGAATTTTGAAACCTAATCAATATAAATATGTGTATGAGATTAATCTTTCTATGTACGTAAGTGGTCCACAATAAATCATTTGTACAACCAGTGTACCCTGACCTTACAATAAATATTTAATACTTTGAGACATTTCTTACAATAAATTGATCTCTTTTGAAAAATAGTAGTCTAACACTTTTTAATATATTTTTTAGAGACTATAACTATCCATCATAAAAAGTAGATCACTCCAAAGTATTTAACGCAAATATATAATGAGACTTGAACTCAAGATGTCTCACTAAACTTAAATACTAAACTATTATAGTCTCACACTAATTGATCCATGTGTTTGATTTATATATAATTTATCAATCCTAGTGTAAAATAAGCAGTGCCTGGAGTTGGAGCTCGATTGTACATGTAGTTAGGTATGCCTTATTTGAAAAAATGTAACTTAAGTTAGAAATTAAATTAAAATAGTGAAGTTTATAATGTTTTGGGGTAAAGATGTAAAAAAGAAAGTGGACACTGGATGGGGTTATCCCCTTTATAATAGTCATAAGATTATAGATAATTATACAAGAAACATTGCTGCATAGGAGACTAAATACAAGAGGGGAGGGGGGATTATATAAGCTCCTTGAGCAACTGGTATAATTCGCACTTCTCCATAGAAGAAAGTTATCACATTGCTGCATAATATAATAAAGGTAACCAAACAGCGGCAGTTCCGTTGAAGCCAGCAAAGAAAACACTTAGAACGAATACATTGGTGTATCAATACATTGGATGCATATTATTGGCTGCAGCAGCAACTCCTCACCGTGTGGCCACTGAACCATTCATATTAGACACGCCCTATAAATACATTGGTGTATTACTTAGGTACCGTTCATTTATAACGCAGATCATTCCTCCCTTACAGCTCAAGCTCAAGAGTTCCCTTTCTAATATGCATAGCAGTTGAAAATGCTTTATTCTGCTCTTTTCTCTCTATAATGCAACATAAGAAGATTAAAATCTCTGTATAACAATGGAAAATATGTGCATTGGCGTGGATATAACTCTAAGCACATGAAAAGGTTGGTAGTATTGGAACTTGAATAATTTTCCCAAGCTGCTGAATTTGCAGACAGTGTCAAGAAAACACTCATAATAGATTATCCCCATAAGTAATACAATTATCCAATGTTCAGAAAGACGAGAAATCAAATATGGGAAACAAACAGACATGACATTAACTTTTTACTGATGAATTTGATAGTTTTGTAGTCGACTGCTACGAAAAGATCGTGAATAGAACACTTCAAATTCTGGTATAGCTCTTATGTTCCCTTCAATATTCTTCGTAGAAAGCTATGCCAATAAAACTCATCAAAGGAGAGGCGATCCACTGAAATAGGGTGCAAAAACTTCATAAATAATTAGATTTCCACAGGAAATTGAGTGAATGGGGAAAAATGTGAAATATTAAATGTGCATAACCTGGATTTAAGCGTAGTAGCCTTGAACAAATATCAAGACAGTCAGGATCCAATCCTGAAAGAATCAGTTGAGAAAATGGAAGATAGGTGCAGGATTTAATGTTTTTCAACACCTGAAATCAGCATTTTGCATTAGCAGTGATCACAGACAGACATATTTTAATATTAGTAGTTCAAAGTTATGGTGCTACCTGAACATTATTTCTGCCATTAAAAGGTGGGTAGCCATTTAGAAGCTCAAAAAGAATGGCCCCAATACTCCACATGTCTGCCTATATTAATTAAGTAAAGTTCAGCACACCTAGTTAATTAATGTTGAAAGTAAGGAGAGTTGGTACCTTGTCATCATATCTCTGAAACTGAAGAACTTCTGGAGCCATGTATAACGGAGAACCACAAACTGTCTCAGCATATTCACCGGGATGTACAGTCCTTCACATTGTATGTAAGGAAAAAAAGTTGTCAATTAGTGAGACTGAAAAATGAAAAGCTAAATAAATAAATTGTCTTCCTCTCCATATTCATTCCCTTAAACCAATAACTACCTCGAGAGACCAAAATCAGCTATCTTTAGCACTGCATCGTCCCCATGGCTTGATAGCAAAATGTTCTGGTTCAATAATAGCACCAAAGCAAACAAAATTTGCTACTGGTCTGAAAATGATAGTCACTACAGATAGATTTTCAATAAGAGAATGGTTTCCCATGCAACTAGGGCAAGCCATTAAAAGGGCTGCAATTTTCCCTTTTTCTTGTTTTCCTAAAGTTTTGGCCCTTAATGGACTTACCTGAAATCATTTTGAGTTTTGATATCAGTTTAAACTAGAATATTTACAGCAGTGCTATTTAACCAAAAGATCTTGCGTGAAATTTGTCACAGATGCCTCACAATCACAACCAACCAAAGTTGGATAGAGAGAATAGTAAAGTTAGAAAAGTAAATGGGTAACTAACAAAACATAACAACTCATTCTACTTCAAACTATCTGTAAGTAGTTTCATAAAAACATATTCCTAGCCTTTAATATATTTCGAAGAGGCAAGGTAGTCTTAAGTTTTGAACTACTCATAAGTTTGCATAGTTGCTACTAGCAGAATAATAAAAATAAAAGATCGGCTCCACAGATAAATACAAAATTTGAAATCTAAAGTATCTGCCACATGGTAGTTAATTGGGTAAACTTACAAATTCAAAATTCTAAGCAAAAGCACATGATCAAAATTTGTAACTTAAGTGCCCTCATCTTTTATTCTAGCCAAAGACTAGACAGGAACTAATAGCACTCGGTATTGACCTAAAGCTGAAATTAATTACTTGTAAAAATCCTCTTCATATAAATGCTACTGTGAGGCATTTTGCACTTTTCACTCCGAAACCAGTAATTTCTTCCTTATACATTTTATGCATTGGATTTCTGAATTGTATCTTGCAATTCGTAAAAGTACTTTTCCATCTTTTATCCAAACAAAACCTAAGTAGTGACATAAGTTTTTCATTTTCAAAAGTGAACTGAGCTCGATTCTAATATTTTTACCTCTGGTTTCAAGTCTCTGTGAATGATGCCATGAGAATGTAATACTTTTAGACCAGAGCCTGCATTAGGATCTCACAATTCATTTCATGCCAATTGCCATTAAAAGTAGTATTTCAATTCCACATAATAGAAAATGCAAATAAAAGTTACCAAGCTGCTGCATGAATTTTCTGGCCGATTGTTGCTGAACTCTCCCATGGCTTTGAATATAAGAAGCTAGATTCCCTCCAGCACAAAACTCCAGGACCAGGTACACACATCCATCATCCTAACCACGAAACAAAAACAACAAGCTTTCAACTAACGCACAAGGTGGAAATCAACATCCCTGCTCCCCCAGAAATAAAAGTTACAATTTTTTCAAGACATTCCATTTCAAGATCAAAATTGACAAAAAGAGTAGGAAAATAAAACGGAAAAGCAGCCACCACGGCCATGAAAACGGGAAATAAATGAAAGGAAGAGAAAACCTGGAAGAAATGAAGAAGGCGAATAATATTGGGATGGTTAACAGAGGACAAGAAATTGATCTCACAATCCGAGCAAGCCTTAAGGTGAGGGTTGAGTTTGGAGAGGAAGACCTGCTTCACCGCCACGTCATCACCGGTTGGTCTCTGCTCCGCTCTCCACACTACGGAGAATGAACCCTCTCCGATTTTGGATTTCAAAAGGTAACAGTGATTTTCCATTCCCACCAATCTCTCCAATTTGCCTAAGCTTTCACATTCCATTCCTCTTGGGTCAATCCAACGTTCCATTCACTGTGAATTTGTGATCCTTATTTATTTTCTTCCCTGTTTTGTCAGTGCAATGTTTTATAGCTTCTGTGTGGTGCTGTCCGTCTCTTAGACATACACGTGCTTATCATGATTCATTCAACCATTATGATCTAAAGTAGAACTCCATTAGTCCACCAATTCCACAATACCTGCCTTCAAATGCAAGGGTTAAATTAAATATCAATTTTCTCTTCAAAAATATATTTTAGATGCTTAATTATTTTTATTTTTTTAATTATTATTTATTTTAATTTCTGTCAAATAATATCTTTAAATAATATTATAATAACGATTTTGATAATATATTTTAAAAATATTTGCATCGTATTTTTTAATAAATTTTATTTTTAAGTTCTTATACGTTAAAAAATAATTAATAATATTAAATTACTTAATAAAAAATATAAAAATATAATTTAATAAAAAAATAATTATAAATAACTATATTGTAAAATTATCCTTATTTAAAAGATAATAAAAATTAAAATAAAAAAATTACTTCACAACATACTTAAACAAAAAAAATTAAAAGACCAAGATTGATGCTAAAGAATAAAATTATATAAAATTATAACTGCAATTCAAAACTTTTTCAAGAATTAAATTGACCAAGATTGATCTTAAAGAATAAAATGAATTTTATTTGTTAAAAGAAATCTCATATAAGTTTTAAAATTGACATTAATTTTTGTATTTTTATTAGATAAATATTTTGTCAGTTAAGAAAAATAAAGAGTATTTGACGAAAAGGAAATATTTATTATATTAGAATAAAAACATTATTTTACATTTATTTTAAATAATTAATAATATTATCAAAATTAATTATGTATTGTTTTTAATAGAAATAGGAATTAATATACATAATAAAAAATATTTATTTATATATTTATATAAATACCACATTAATACTTATTTTCATGTCGATTTAATCAGTAATATATATCGTAAATTATTTAAGGTAGTACATTAATTTTTTATTTACTTTTATAGTTAAAGTTCAAAGTAACTCTTACAATTTAGCTAATTGATTTATATTAAACTATAAATCTAATTTATATTTAGAATTTAAAATAGTTTTTATTTAAAATAAAAAAATAGAATTATAACAATTCAATTATGAAGTCAATTCAGGTTAAACTGAGCTGAGCCAAAAAAAAAAAAAAAAAGTTTGATTTTACTGATTCAGTATTGGGGAATTACTATTCAAATTTGATGCATTTTAATATTTTCTTTTTGCAAAAGGCATGGTTTTGTGGATCGACAAGGAAGGATAATTCAAATGATAATGTTGATGTACTATCATTGAGACCGAAATGGAAGTACTTGCGTGTGCCGTCAAGAAATCATCTAGGAATGGGATTGTTGTATCTTCACCGTGCGTCAATGTGACAATTGACAAATACTTGTTTGAATCAGAAAGATTTCGTCACAAGTCTCATTTAATTTAATATTCATAAATACAGATCAATAACTTAGGCAATGTTTAAGGTAATTTTTAATTAAATGTTTCACAAATTTTATACATAAAAATTAATTTTTTAATTTTAAAATAAACTTATTTTAAATTTTTTATTTCATTAAAATTAGTTTAATATTATATTTTTATGATAATAATAATAACAAGAATAATAATATCAACAATGTCAATAGTAGTAATTGACAACAACAATGATAATAATAATAACAGTAACAATGTTAATAATAATGGTGATAATAATAATGTCAACGGTGACATTAACAACAATTATAGTGATAATAATAACAATAATGATAATGATGGGCTTGGTGTAAAGATATTATTTATATCATATCATATATATCCCTAAACATTAACCTATTTTTATGTAAAATATCTAATATATTAGTACATAATCAATTTACATATTAGGTAGATTATTAGGGGTCACCCACCTATATATTTGTTAATTTGTGAAGAGATCATGAGTTAAGGGTCACTCATGTATATATTTGTTAATTTGCAAAGAGATAAATGATATAACAAGATTATTCTTTTCCAAAATTAGAATTCTTTATTGTATCAAAGCTAATGTTCATGTAGTTCAATAACTTGTGATGAGTAGGGATGACAATGGATATTGAACTCAATGAGTACCCACAAAAACTACTCATGATAGATAGAATAATTATCCACTTAGTATGTATGAGGTTAGGTAAGAATAATTACCTACAAAATTTAATGAGTGCAAATATGATACCTTAGTAGCCAATCCTGTTAATATGCATAAATAATAATAATAATAAAAACCTAAGAGATATATCATGTTCCTTAATTCATAAAAAATCATATTTCCTAATATTTACTTGTTAAAAAAACATATATCTCATGTTCTTTAGAGAAATAGATCTCATTCCTTAATTCACCATAAAAAAAATCTAATTTCCTTATTTGTTAAAAGATCATGTTTAGTATAA
>JAMLFT010003978.1:0-20687 GCA_026544285.1 Pachyrhizus erosus | reverse complement strand
AACACGAATAATCAAAATAATATATAATTATAATTAAATAATTAAATCAATTAAATTCATATAGCATATAAAATTATTGAATATTGTAATAATTAGTGTAAGTTATATTAGTGTTATTTAATCTATTCTTAAATAATAGTTATTATAATGAGAAAGGATTAAATTATATTAGTTTAACTTTAAAAAAGCTACACTAAATCTTAATTGTTCCTTTTATTATCATCTGATGTCTTTAATAAAATTACTAACACTAACCATGTGCTTATCTTAAACATACATCTTGTGACTAAAATTTCCTATATTGCCCCTAAAACTAATCACGTGCTTATCTTAAACAATACATCTTGTGACTAAAATTTCCTATATTGCTCACAAAGTCATGTACCTTTGTGAGTTAACTTCCTACTCCAAAAGAAAGTACCTCTTTTATGAACACCTTTTTACTTCACAGGTCAATTCCTAACCCATAAGCACATCTTGAATTTTACAATTCTCAACTTGTTTGTCTAATATCACTTTCAATTCGTCTTTTGGATCGGCAAAACAAACCCTAAAATGTGTTGCTTCACTTCAATTTAAACTCACAAGTTTCAAATGTTAATTGTAGTTATGGATGATTGTGAGTGTTATATGATCTAAATTGATTAATGGTTGTTTCAAAAATTAAGTTGCATAAATTTTACAAAATTTAGGAATTGTTTATCAAACTTTGGTCTTTAAGTAGGCTTGAAATTTTTGGATTTGCGTTACCATGAATGGGTTCACTACAAAAATTATACTAAATTATAACATTCCTAATCACTACTCATCTAGATACTTGTGCATATGATGGAATAAATGGGTTGTATATTATGCTATTCATAAATAATCTTAGTTGTCCTTATAGGTTATTGTTCCCATAGTTTCTATTAGGATATTATGCTTGTGATGGAGCCTAACTCTCAAAATGGAACTATGTATATAAGAGATTATTATTAAGACAATTTGTTATAATTGCACTCACATTGAATAGTAAAAAGATTGTTGATCACTTTATGGTTTGTTAGTCTTTCGTTTACAAAATAGAAAGTTAACCAGGTAACACTTGATTTAGCTCATGAAGCTTTTCATTACTATGAGAGTTTGGACAGAGGATTTATTATCATCAATTGAATAATTCCAACTTTCCATCACAAAAAATAAATTGGAATATTTAGATTGTAATAAAAAAATCAGTTATAAAGAAAATGGTTTCACATGTAGTGATGGGGTGGTGTGATTAATGCTAAAAGTAAGGGTACATATGACAAGGGTAGTTACATACCAGTTTATATACCTTGAAATTAATGAATACCACTAGATATTTTTTTGTGAGTTTAGTTTTGTAAAACAAAACTTGAATTTCTTCTTAGACTTTTAGTTTACTTTATTTTGAGAAGCATAATAAACTAAGAGTGGTGTAAAACTTTATTTCTATTTGTACCTTTTAATCCTTAAGTTGGGATTTTTATATTGCAATTTTTACTTATTTACTTGAAATACAAACCACAAAGTGTAGGAAACTATGAAAATATGACTGTTGTCATTATTGATTTGATGTTATTTTGGTACTTTGAGTCTCAAACGATTAAAGGAATTTATGAACATATTTTAAGGGAAAACCATTTTTTTATTTTTTATTGACTTCTACTTGAGAAATTTGGTGATGAAGATTGTTTATTTATTTATATCAAGTGTATTATGAATATTTGTAACTTCATTGATATTATGGTCCTATATAAATAGAAACAATTACCTTCATAATATTATTATTTTGTTGCTTATCTGGTCATGTTATATGTCTGCATTTCTTTATGTCAATTTATTTTCATTGACTCACTTTTGCTTCCTTAACATATGGTAGACTTGTTGTTTTTATTGTGTTGATTGATAAAACATTATTTTTACATGCATTAGTGATTTCATTTTACATAAAATTGACATGTTCTTGTGGAAGTTTCATCATTTTAATTGATTTTTGTGATATTGGACCCAAGTATCCAGTTTTGTTAATTATGACATTTTTCTCCTTAATGTTGTTTTTGTGTGCAGGTCATTGAAGAGAACAAATTTCATTGAAGGGGTCAAAATTTAACTATAAGTTATCACCTATGCTTGCATATTCATATTTGTATTTTGGGTTTGATTTTGTAACCTTTTAGCATTTGTTTAGATTTTTTTAGGAAGTTTTTGAGTGAACTTCAATTTTTATTGAAATGTTTTTATGAACACATTATATAGCAAACATTTTTTTTCACATCTGTGTTCACTTGTGTCCATATTTATGATCAAATTATAAAATACTTATTTCATTGTAACAAACTAGTTATTATTTTCTAGTTGAAAAATTAATAATAGTGGTTATTCTTTTTCCTCGTCATCATTTGTTTTCTCTCTCTTCATTTTTTTTTGCTTAAGAAGTTTGCTTTGGCAATGATCATGGAAGGCTGATCACATTTTCAATCTAAGGATTCCTAAGTGTAGGTAAGTTAGAGTTTTACTATGCTTCAAATTTGAATTTACAAATCATGTTTTCTTCTATTTTCTCTTTTCAATTTTTTAAGTAGATATATGATTATGTTTTGATATGAGAAATTGAATTGAGATTAGGATTATAATGTATAAAAAATATAATATAAAAATAAAATATAACATGCAAATAACAAACCACTTTTATGTGTAAACTCAATTGATTTTTTCACAAAGCACCATTTAATACAAAGTATCAATCTATTTAATATTATCAACAAACATGATTAATATTTACATCATAGAAATAATTAATAATAAAAAACATAATTGATTTTATTGGACTCAATATGATTTTAATTGTTCCCAAATTCTTGAAATTGTAGCATTGGACTTTTAACCATTGTAGTAGGTATTTAGTGATTAATGAATGAAAGGAGGTAAAAGATGAGTTTTGTATTCAAAAGCAAAGGAAATCATACTTGAATATGTAAGAATGCAAGACAACAATTTTAACCACCTAGGAGTATTGACTATTTGTTGATTAAAATATGAATAAAGAAAAAATTGTTCTTTATTTAAGGGGAAAAGGAATAACAATAAGCAAAAATCTTAAAGAATTGTGATCACTATGCTCTTTTTGTAAAGTGAGATTACATAAAGGAGTTTAGAATTATAAAATTCAAGATGTGTTTTGGGTTAGGAAATTGACCTGTGAAGGAAAAGTATTCATAAAGTGGTACTTTCTTTTGGGGTAGGAAGTTTACTCACAAAGGTACATGACTTTCTTATAGGTAATATAAAAAATTTTAGTCACAAGATGTATGTTTAATATATGCACATAAATAGTTTTAGTAATTTTATTAGAGGCATTGGATGATAATAGAATGAATGGTTATGATATGATTAACTTGTTTAATGTTTATATTAATGTAATTTGATTTTTTTTCTATTCTAATAAAATATTCCATAATATAGAAAAAGAGAAAGAGAGGAGGTAAAAGAACCTATCCTATCTTATTACTTATGACCCAACTTATATCTTAGGATAAGAAACATATTAGACTAAGATAATATAATTATAAATATGATACATTATCATATCAAATAATAAACAACAAATTATAACAAAATATGATAATTTTCCTATCCTATCTTGTCCATTAGATAAAAATAATTTACAATTAGTCAAAAATTTATAAAAAAAATGTTATAAACTTGTAAATAAAACTTATGAACACAAGCTATGAGACATGTTAATAAATTGACATAGGATTAGTCTAGCTTTATAAATGATATTGAGCTAAGCTTTAAGTATGTAGCTGGGCATAATATTCGAAGAAAAAATTTTGTTGTTCATAATAGTCATGCCTTACTCACGTAAGATTATCCTTAATAAAAAAATACATGTTATTTAAAAAAATATATGAAAAATACTCGTGAATTTATTAAAATAAAATAAATTTTAATAATCTTTTGGAGCTATAAAATAAAGATTTCTTTTAGGCCTTTTATAAAAAACTTTATTTTGATGATAATTTTTGTTTTTTATTTTAAATTTTCGTCTCTATTATCAAGTAATATCATTAACTAATAATGTAATAGCGATATCGACATATTATTAAAGATTTTTTCATAATAGTTATATATACTGTTTTTTTTGAAAAATATGTTTTTAAATTTCTTATTAACTAGTGTGATGTTATTAATTATTTTAAATATATGAAGATTTAAAAAATAATTTGTAAAAAAATTATATTTAATAATCTTGTCAAACTTTTGTAAAAAGTTAATAAATTATTAATATTATTATATCATTAATTAATATTATTACTTGACAACAAATACTAAAATTAAATAATTTTTTTACAAAGACTAAAAAAGAAAATAAATAAGAAAATAAAATAAAATACCATATTGTTTAGAGACAAAAAAATTTATGGGTAACTATAACACAATTTTTTATAATTTATTTGATTTTTAATATAATACTTATATATTTATTTGAGAATATATAATAGAAAAAACTTATTGTATTTATATATCTATCATATTTTCATTTCATTTATTTTTCAAATAATAAATTATTGAAATTTTATACAATAATTTTATTTTTTTCAATTTATTTTATTTCTCCTATAATAAATTGTAAAAGGTATAAACTTATGAAAGTCAAGTAAGAATTAGTAAAATACCATCCTAATAAAAAGAGAATATTTTATATTCTTCTAATATTATTTTCTAATTAAGATTAAACTTTCATTTAAATATTCCACACATTAAATATGATATTAAAAGTACTCATTATTAAGTCAAAACTTTAATTATAATTAAAAATACATAAATAATATTCCTAAGTTTTATCTAAAAATAAATAAATAAATAAATAAATATTTATTTATTTATTTATTTATTCATCAAAAAAGCACCTAATCAGTTAGTGCGAGAGTTGTTATTATGTCTCTATATTAATACGACCCAAATTGGTTGGGCCTGTTATACCTTAAACGGGCTGGGTTGCCCCATTTACTAAGCCCTTTAAAAACCTAACACTAACCCTTCCTCTCTTTGCCGAGCGTCTCTCCGCAGCTGCAGCCACACAAGAAGCTCCTTCGGTGTTTCAACTGAAGAAGAACCAACCGCAGGTTTCTCTCACTTTTCACTTTTATTTTCTTCTAAGTCATTGCATTTTTCGTTTCTATGTCTATAGCATCATTCTGTTTAACCATCATTTAAAGATGTTCAATTATCGCTGTTTGTGGCTTTTGTGTTTCTTTCCGTTTTGAAAGATGCGATTAAGACTCGTAATTCTTGTGTGCTGCCTTTATCAGTTTCCAACCCTTTTATTTATTTATTAATTTTGTTATATGTCAAGTAATTTAAATGTTGATATTATTTGTATGAAATGTATTAGGTCAACTATTCTAGTAAGATTGCTGTTGTCAGGCCATTCTGCATATTTTATGTTTGAAGTCACCATACATTGTAATAACATGAAGATTTAAGCTTGCTTCTTTGGGTTAATTCTTTGAATTAAAGGGTCACATAACGTTATTAAGAATTTGATTGATTTATATTTTACGGAACTATACCCTCAGTCTTAAGATGACAAATGTGAAACTGTGTTTTTAAATCCAATGTATAACTTGCTTGTTTTATGAGTTTAGCTTATATGCACTGGTGGTGTAAAACAATTTTTTTACTAACAAGCAATTTAGATGTGGCATTTTACCATGTCATCAATGTTATCATAAGGTAAATTCCTATTGGTGCTTGTGTAAAAATTAACATTGACAGTATGTAAACTATGATTGCCATTTCTGTATAAAAAATGATAGTGGTTTATGGTTGTGAAACTGTGTTTTTAAATCCAATGTATAACTTGCTTGTTTTATGAGTTTAGCTTATATGCACTGGTGGTGTAAAACAATTTTTTTACTAACAAGCAATTTAGATGTGGCATTTTACCATGTCATCAATGTTATCATAAGGTAAATTCCTATTGGTGCTTGTGTAAAAATTAACATTGACAGTATGTAAACTATGATTGCCATTTCTGTATAAAAAATGATAGTGGTTTATGGTTGATAGATTTTTTTGGTTTTGACATCCACTGGAGAACATCATCTTTCTTTTGGCATCATTCTAGCATGGTTTTTCATGGAGAATATCAAATGCGGATCAATTTAGTTTGAGTTGCATAGTATGTTAATTGGGGTTTGTAACTGATTCGTCTTGTTTATATGATCTTATGTTGACCCTGTTGCTTTATTTGTTCTTTTTGTTGCAATTTTTAGGTAAGCAATGGTTAAGCATAACAATGTTATCCCCAATGGGCATTTCCGGAAACACTGGCAAAACTATGTGAAGACTTGGTTTAATCAACCAGCGAGGAAGACCAGAAGACGGTTAGGTAATTTTTATCTAATTTATATACTTTAATCAATCAATTTGGCTAATACTTGTCATTCAAGAGACAAGAATCAGCTTGGGTTATTAGTGATTGCTGTGCCTTTTTTGTCTTTATGTCTTGACATGTGGGTGATACATTTTTCAGCTCGGCAGAAGAAGGCTGTCAAGATTTTTCCCAGGCCTACTGCTGGACCTCTCAGGCCTACTGTTCATGGTCAGACTTTGAAATACAACATGAAAGTCAGAGCTGGAAGAGGATTTTCTCTTGAAGAACTGAAGGTAAAATGACTTATTCTGCCCCCACTCTCCCAAAAAACCTGTTAAAGTTTACGACTTGCGATAGATCCTTGATTGGTAGGGTGGTATTAATTTTATCATTATCAATGGGCTTGATAGTTATAGTTAACTGTACCTGTTATGCTAAGGCTGCTACATGAATATCTGAAGATATCAAAGAGGGAGTCCCATGCATTATTTCTTGTTTTTTCCTTGTTATGGACACGCTCTATATTGTCCACCTGGGAACATGTTCATTGCAAGATATGCTTTATGAAATTTTGGTTTGTTGGAAAATTCTAAATTACCTGTTTTCATTTAAGTTTGCATGATTCATGTTGAAAAGGGACCAAAAAGAAAGTCGAGACAGGAATTGCATTAAAATAAAGTGTAAAACATTAGAAATTCTGCCTTCATATTTTTTTCCTGACGGAATAATTCTTTTATATAATATAGGCTGCTGGCATTCCCAAAAAACTTGCTCCAACTATTGGAATTGCTGTTGATCATCGCCGCAAGAATCGTTCTTTGGAGAGTCTGCAGGCTAATGTGCAGAGGCTCAAAACATACAAGGCCAAGTTGGTAGTGTTCCCAAGAAGGGCACACAAGGTTAAGGTAATGCTAAATTGTTCCATTATTAATTTGATGATTATGTTGTTTTTTTTTATTTAAATGGTCTGTGGATGTTGGAATCAATATCAAAGTTTGAGATTTTTATGGCCGTAATTGTATTTTTGCAGGCTGGTGATTCTAGCCCTGAAGAACTGGCAAATGCCACTCAAGTCCAGGGTCCATTCTTGCCCATCCAGAGGGAGAAGCCAACTGTTGACGTTGTTAAGGTAACAGATGAAATGAAGGCGTTCAAAGCTTACTATAAGCTTCGTCTTGAACGCACCAACCAACGCCACTATGGTGCCCGCCTAAAGAAAGCTGCTGAAGCAGAGAAGGAAGACAAGAAATGATGTGCTTAAGAAGACAGTTTGTAATCCATATTATAGTTGTGAGAAAGTTTTGTTTGAGGTTCTGCACCCTTAGCTTTATGGACACCACGAGTTTTAAAACACCACTCTTACAATTTTTTTTGGTGAACTCAGTTTGTTAATTAATAGCACTCGGTTTGTTTTGATTATTTTTTTGGTTTTGTCCCCATTTTGGCTGTTCAAGTTGTGTTTTTAAGTTGCTGGTATGCAACTTTTCCAGGCATCCAACTCGATCTTTAGCCATATTGCTTTCTCTTGCGTCGCCAACTAATTTCACATTATAGCTGGACAGGAAATTGTGAGAGCAGAGTTAACGGCTTATGATGAATCGGGGTGTGGTTAAAGTGGGTTTTCAAAGTTCTATTTTGCAAACCCTGATCATCACTCAATTTTCTGCTGTTAGTTTTAGTTAATCTTAGTATTTACCCTTGGATAGAAAATGCTTATCTTTTACAACACTAGTGGGTCCATTTAACATGCGGACTGATAGTCAATTTAATCGATGCATTAGAGCCTTGTTTGATCAAATTATTGGTTGTGGTGGCTGTGCAGTTGTGGCTAGTATAATATAATTCTTTTTTCATCAAAGAGAGTGACCGAGTTTAGATTAAAGAGTAACTAATGGTGAAGTTCAATAAAGGTGCTTGATTTGCTTTTTGATGGGTCTTATTATGAGACCATCTTTTCCCATTTTTAACTATGTAATTATCCTTTATAGTAGTGTAATTTTACAAAATTTTTAGGTGAGTCTCAATTTTACGAAACATACTTTTTAATTTTCATCTTAATTTAAAATTTAACTTTTTTTTTTTTATATATTTTAAGCTTTAAATTAATACGATTGTAATTAATGTATAGCATGCAACAAATTTAATTCTAAGTTTAATTATGGAATTATTCGAACAGATTAAAGTGAAATAAAAATAAAATATATAAAGCTAATTCCAATAGCACGACCATCCCCCATTAAATATTTTCCTAATACTTTTCTTTTTTCAGCCTTTCTCTTCCTTCTTCTGTCTCTTTCTCCTTCAAACGTCTTGTGTGGATGGGTGAGATCTGAGCTTCTTGGGTCGCAGTGGCTGGATGGAAGGTTAGGGTGATTAGGTGGAGGCTCATTGTGGCTAAAGATGATGGACTAGGGAGTTTGATGGTGGCTGAAAAAGTTGGATTTTAGGTAGTGTCTGAACATGGTTGCTGATTGTGTTTTGCTCTGATTTTTCTGTTAATGATTGAATTATTTAGATCGTTTTTCTGAAATTGTTTCAACTTTTCTTAGTAATTTTAGTTTTCATTTGTTTCATGGATGTTTATTTGTTGCATTTGTAGTTGATATTGCTTACTTATTCAATTTTTGGATTCATTGGTTTTCTCGATTTATTTTATTTTTTATACAAAATTGACTGGCAAACCCTATACTTAGGACCTACTTTACTCACTATGCAATCATGTCTTTACAAGTTGTAACTTAATTAGAATGATACTTCAAGCAACTGTGCAACCATGTTTATGGAAGTAGGTTAAACAACCCCTTAAAAGTTCTAATGATGAACCTGTAATTAGAATGGTTGCTAGACATCAGACAGTAGACATACTATACACCTCAGATGATAGGCAAACTATATATACATCTAACATGATAGTGAGATCCAATC
Organism: Pachyrhizus erosus; assembly: GCA_026544285.1. NCBI lineage: Eukaryota > Viridiplantae > Streptophyta > Magnoliopsida > Fabales > Fabaceae > Pachyrhizus > Pachyrhizus erosus. Next base: position 11,377 of record JAMLFT010003978.1, on the reverse strand, counting down.
ATTTGTACATTATTTAATGTTAATACTAATAGCTAGAAACTTCGCAGCACACTCATCTTTATATGTAATGTATATAGTTCGCTCCAACTCCTAGTTCTCATTTCACATTGTGCAAACCCAGTTTCATTGTTGCATACACAAACCGGTTATCTGCACTGTAATTTAAAGCCTAGAACTTGATTCTGTAAACATATCAATCCCACAATTATTCAATATCAAAGCAACCAAATATTGTCCTACCCAAGAAAAACAACATGCAACATTGAAATGCACCAACATATGTACTTCTAGAACTATTTTTTTCTACACTGAGTACATTTATTATCTGCGAGTATCCATTAAAAAGTGTTTCTATCCATTATCCGTGAGTATCCATTAAAATTATCTATTTTTTATCATGACAAAATTTTCCTACAAATATCTAACATGTGTGGAGCAAATTATTTTACATCCCCCCTCCCCCTTTTATTCTCTCATTCAATTGCACAACAAATATTTCGTTAATTACTTGCTTTGAACACGGCAAAAAAAAAAAAAAAAACCCATCATATCGCTATAAACCTTAACCACGTGACTTCTGGAGATATTTGCAAACAACTAGTTTTGGAAAGGAATAAGGATTGGAAAGAGGCATGAAATAAGCATATTTAGTTATCTTATCAACAATCACAAAAATCATAGAGTTATCATTAGATTTAGGCAGCCCTTCAATGTAATCCATGGTAATATCAGAAGAATACTTTGAGGCATTGTTAGGAGTTGTAAGAAACTAGGTGATGACACATTTTTAAATTTATATAGTTGACAAACATCATAATGCCTAATATACTCCCTTACCACCTTCCATATGCCTTATCAAAATAACACATGCAATTTATGATAAGTAGAATGCACAGCTGAGTGTTCTTATTAGAATATTTTAATATAAGTGTGATTTGTATAATTATGAAATGGTTTTAATAAAAAATATTTAATATAATAGTTGTTGGACTTAAAATTATTGAAGGTTATTTTAAAATTATTTAAATAAGTCTACCTTTTCTCACTTCATTAAGAGTAATTTTGGCATTAAGAAAAAAGAGATTTAAAACAGAGGTTGTGAAATTTAACTTCTCTAACTATCTAATTCATGTTCTTTGACAACTTTCATTCTCAGATAAGAAAATTGGTAATAAGATAGACAAGCTCAAAACTAATCAAGGGATTTCTACACTATCATAGAGATAAAAAAAAAAGGAAGTTAGAGAAGAGAGAAACACCAGGTAAAATTTTTTGAATTGCATTATAAATCTGAATAAGTCTTCTAAATCCTTTTGTAGAAATTATAGAATTTAATAATAGTGAGAAATATGTTATCCAAGATGTTGTATTGTAATTTTTGTATACAAACCTTAGGAAATTAGTCATGATTGTAGAATTATGTTTATAGTTCTCCCACAATGCTACCATGATTAAGCCCCATAGACTTTCTTAACTCTAAATCCCCACCAATTTACCCTTCCATCACAATTGATCATTATTAGAGAATGAACAATGAGATATAGACTTGCCAGCTTGCAATGATTGACTAATATTCATAAATTGAGAATCTAATGACTAAGTAACTTTAATAGCAGGCTAATACTTCGGTTTAAACTTTAAACTATGAAGAGTTTTACAAGAATGACATCAGCAGATTTCATCCTGGATAATGCATCAACTGCTGCATTACTTCTACCCTGTTTATACTGATTATAATGATAAATCCCATTAATTTTTCATGCCAAGTGTGTTGAGGATTTATGCTCCAGCAAGTACTTTAAAGGTTGATGGTCAATTTTGATAATGAAGTGCCTCCCTATCATAATGGTGTACAACTGTGTATCATAAACTGGTGCTTAAGAGACAAGCTCACTAATTGGGTGATCCTTTCGAATCAACATTGCCCCTCTTATAAATTCATCACCAAAATTAGCCTCAAGACTGGAGCTGAAATTAAGGAAAATTTCAGAGTGCCAAATGTAGCTTGAGCCTCTTTAGACCATTGAAAATATGAATTAGCTTTGAGCAACTCGTATAAGGGCTTACTCAATTTGGCGAAAATTACATATGAAACTTTTGTAATAATAGCCTGTCATTTCCAAGAAGCCCCTTAATTGCTTAACAGTTGTTGGTGTTGTCCAATCCCTTACCATTTGTTCTATCAAAATATAGTGCCAAATTAATATTCAATTGAATTTCCATCAAAATTACCTTTGCTAAGTTTAACAAATAATAAGAAATGTTGTTGCAGCATGTCCATGACTTGTTGCAAATGCAATGCACGATCTTGTATATTTTTTAAGTTAAAATATATAACAGAAAATGATAAGGAGATGTCCTTCAAAGAGATGCTAAGGGCTAGGTCTATAGAAGGCATTAGATACATGTTTATTGTCACAATTTTGTATGCAACTGAAACATTAAATCTAAGAATATGAAAAAAAAGAAAAAAACAATAATGGAACATCCTCCTTTATTTTGAGTCCTTGAAAACGACTACTTCTTTACATCTTAATTTTTTAAGGACAAAATATTAAAGATAGAATGACATTATATTTGTACTAAAATTACCTTATTTTTAAAGAAATTTTTTTTCCTCAAATGGACCTAACTTTTAAATTTTACTTTCTTGTTAATGAATGACATCAATAAATTAAGATTGCACCAGGAGAACTAATTGTATCATACTATTCCTGTTCTTATATATAAAAAAATAAATATATAATTCATCAAGACTGGTAAAAATAATTAAATTATTTTATTTTAATTAATATCATCATAAATTTAAATCTTATTTCAAAAATATTTATAGCGTTAATTGATTTAAATAGTGGTTAAATAATAATAATATTATTTACAATTCAAAAAATAATTTCTTAACAAACGAAAATAAGTTATATTATTAATAACTCAATAAACGTATGCAATAAACAACGTTCGCAACTCTTAACCCTCCTCAAAGTCTCCCGGGCACAAGTGTCAAGGTTGTAAATTGCGGTCGTAATTGTGATTTCATCATAATTCTTGATGTTGTGAGAAATTGTGGATAAATGTGATTGATTCTACCAAAATTATGGTTGCATAGTTGTTTGGAAGAACGTGGAAATCTTAATGTTGTGCCTGAAATCGTGGTAGTGGACTGTATTTTAAAACATTGGCAAGTGCCATCTTTATGAGCTTCAGCTACATCTTCATGATTCTTCTTCTTGTACTTGTGGACTGGAATCTGATGTGATACCGAAGTTCTAGTCCTTTCCATGCTTGCGGCTTTTGCTAATGCCTTTTGGTAAGCTGTGATACTATTTTTGTCGTTGTACAAAACCCTGCTCCAGATACAGTATGTTGCAACCACAAAACCAGCTAAAACCATGGCAATTACTATGACTGCATTCATCAAAGCCTGATAGTTAAATGCCATGGATGAGAGAGAGAGAGAGAGAGAGAGAGAGAGATGTAAAATGAATATTTGAATTGAGACCAAGACTATAAAAAGAAACTAAAACCGGCTTAGCTCCAATGTCAATCATCTTGTTTATAACGCTGAATGCAAGAAAGTCTTGTTATTTAATATGTCCGTCCTCTTGGTTCTGATGTAAACGTTTTATATATATTTTTTCCTATTTTTTTTCATGATAATAGCAGGCTTATATAATATTTTCATCATGGTAAAATATATATATTTTTAATTGTAATCTTTTATTTATTTTTAATTTCTATTATCAAATAACAATATTAAATAATGATGTATCATATTATTTTGATAATTTATTGACTTGATATATTATATACAAGTTTGATAGAATAATTATGTATAATTTTTTTTTATAAATTATATTTTTAATTTTATCTATTCAAAATAAATGACATATAACGACATGACATATTAATAAGCTGTCAATATTACTGTTATGTCATATTAATATTGTTACTTAATAGAGATTAACATAAAAAATTATAATTTAAAGAGATAAAATAAAACGAAAACAAAGTATGATGTGGATATAATGATGATTATCTTTTATTATTAGAAATAACATTTCCCCATCTTATTATTTTTATAAATATCATGATACTGAAAAAGTAAATTTATTGTCTAATTTTCTTAAACTAGTGAAGTAATTACAATAAGAGCAGAATAAATTTTAATCATATCTAATGTTTACTATACAAAGAATAATAAATTAGATAATATTGTGTTATATTATCTTATGTTTGACACGAACTAAATAATAATAGGATAAGATATACATTATGTTCAAACGATAAAATTATTCTTTTGATTAAAATTATATATATTTTCTAAAATTAAATTTAAGGATAAAATATATTTTAAGCCCCTTTAAAATTACAAATGTTCAAATTAGGTATTTCTAAAATTTTTCGTATTATTTGGATTTCTCTTCAGACATATTACTTTTGAAATTAAGTGCTATCTAAATTTATTTATTTTTATATAAAAGTGTTATCTAAAATATATTAAGGATCAAAATCGATATATTTTAAATGTAGAGGACGAAAGAAATACATTTAACAATTAAAGAAATTAAAATAATACAAAAAATTTAGAAAAACTTAATTCAAAAATTAATAATTTTAGAAGGACCTAAAATATGTTTTATTTTAAATTATTTTTGTCTTTAAAAAATATAATTCAAAATAATTTTTTTAAAAAATATGAAATTATTTTTTAATTTTAAAAATATATATAAGTAGAAGTTTGCCTATTTTAAATATTAATAAGGATAAATTAAGAAAAAAAATCTTATTCTATTCTATTAATTTCTAATTCAGTCATTTTTTTAAGATAAAAATTATACTGATAAATAAAATAAGATAATAAAACTGGTCATATTATATTAACTCAATAAATATTAGATTAAAATAAGATATATCTTGTCTTATTTATTTTAATCACCAAACAAATTTTAAAATTAGAAATTGTGTGTGTATAAAAAAGGAAATTTAATTTAGTTGATAAAATGAAATTTACAACACACGTTTAAGCTAATGTAACAGTGAAATTCTATAAATTTGCTTAACTTATTTTATTATGACTCTCACTCTGATATATTATTTTTCTGTTATATAATTTAAGCAACTTTTTTCTAACATTATAATTTTAAAATTCATTAATTATTATACCGCAAATTTTAATTATCATTTATGTTTTTATTCATTTTATTCCCATTTTTATTCTCGCTAGTTTTTTAGTATGTACATTAAGAGTAACCATGAACGTGTAAAGACAATGATTATATTCAGGATAAATTATAGTTGTCCTTGAGAAATATAAATATTATATTGTCTCCTTCTTTAATGTTAATATATATATAATTTAGTATATTTAATTTAATACTGAAAATCAATTGCATTCTTTACTTCTTAGAGACCTAAGTATTACATTATTTTTTTATTATTTTAAAATATATAATTTTTTTCATTTAAATTAATACTGATAACAAAATTTATTTTAAAAGATTCTAAAATATATTTTTGTTTATAATATGTACTAATTAAAATATTTTTAATTTATCAAATTACTCTTCACTCTCCAATGCTCTAGCGTTACTTCCTACGTCAACTTACTTCCCTTTATAGGATTTCTATACAAAATATATTGTTTTGGGAGTAACAAAACGTGTAAACAAATTTATAGTAAGTAATATATAAAAGACTAGAAATAACATTCGGAAAAAGACTTTATGATCGAAAATATATTATAAATATAAATAATTTAATAACATATATTTTTATAAAAATGTACACAAATATCTATAAATCATTTTCTGGACAAAATTATTCTTTTAAAAAAATTATTGCATATTTTTTTTATAAAAATACAAAAATTATGAAAAATGTGACATATTTTTCATCTACTAAAGAATAAAATTATATATTTTAAAATAAAAAAAGGAAAATACAATACTTAAATCTCTTAGAGCAGAAAGTGTAATAAATATTTTAAAAATAAATTTATTTGTATTGAAAAACTTAAAAAATGTAAATATTTGCATTTGTCGGAAAAAGATAATATATACTTTTAACACAAGATAAGAGAGTGGTATACTAGTATTTTTCAGAGAACACTGACAATCAAAAAGATTAGAATACATTTTGGTAATATTGTTTTTCAACAAAAGCTTAGAAAAATTTTAATAAAAAAATTAAAAAAATGTAATATACTAAAAAATTGTTAAGAGAAAAGACTGCATATTTTACCATAAAGTGATAAGACAATCACATATATTGGTAGGAAAATGTTGGAAAGTAAACTAATTTTTTAAATAAATAAAGAAAGTAAGAAGCCAACAAATACATTCCATGAGGTGATGAATGTAGGAAAAAACACTACTATAATGAAAGGGCATGTGAAAAGGTAGGACAATTAAGACCCACTAAGTATCATTTATGAAGGAAGATATAAACCTTTAATATATAAAGGGGTCATATGAAGAAAATTGATCATCCTAAAACCAAAGCTAGATAAGAAAGCAAATGTGAATGTGTGATCACTTGTGTGAGTTAGTCCTTTGTAGTGAGTGTGTTATCATTTATTGTAAATGGGTATGTGGAAAGGTAGGACAATTAAGGCTTACTAAGTATCATTTATAAAGGAAGTCATGAATCTTTGTTATATAAAAGGGTCATATGAAGAAGATAAATAATCTCAAAATCAAAGCAAGTGTGCCTTTGTGTGAGAGTCTTTTATAATGACTATGCTATCATTTCTTGTAACTTATGAGTGAGGGTACTCAAGTTTGTAGAATGACACACAATTTGGGATGAGCTAGAATTTTTCTATTCATATTTGATACAATGAAATATTTTTGAGACAATTTTATAGACATATGGAAGAGGTGTTAAACCACCTTAATTCTTGTGTGTTCCATTTAAGATCTTTTAGGTGTGTGTGTGATTCCATTGGTGAGTGTCATTTTTCCAAACAAAGGTATTAGAGTTATGACAGAGAATACATAGAAGTTTGAAATCTCGTTGTTTGATGAGAAAATAAGTTTTATGATTTTGTAATGGACCATTCAAGACCTTTTGGTGCAACAAGGTTTTTATTAGGCTTTGGAAGATGAAAAATTGACTTCATGAATAAAAAGGAATGAAATAAAATCCAAAAGAAGGCTATGAACATGATTTATTTAACTATTTGCTCTAGGGATCAAGTAAAATATGTTGAAGGAGACAACATCAAAGGCTTTATGGGAGAAACTTGAAAACATTTATAAATCTAAGTCGTTGACAAATTATTTATGTTTGAAGATGGAGTTTTATCTACACAAAAAGGAGATAGGAGGAAATATTTATTACAACATTAATAAATTCAACTAGCTTATGTGCCAATTATTGAATACGAATGACAAAATCTTTGACAAGGAATAGACATTGTTGTTGGCCTCATTACCAGAGTCCTTTAAACCTTTGATTCAAACATTACTTGTAAGAAGGACAATGTTGAAGTTGGATGAAGTGGCCATAACTTTAAGATAAAATGAGAGAATGATGAATATTGATAATGAAGGTCAAGTCTAGTTGTAGAGGAGTTTGAGTAAGGGATGAGTCATTCAAGGAGACAAGATGGGTCATGTAACACCCCTAATTTATAAACATTAGTCATAAATGTTAAAGACTTTTTTTATGAAATGACCCATATATTTAATGATTAAAGGATAACCTTAGACACTATAAACATTAGTCATAACATTTACCTCATGAGAGGATTGAACATGAAAGTGTGCTAAGATCCAAAAGGGGGAACTAAAGCCCACCTAGCCCAACAACCACAATACATATGACCTAGAAAAGAAAAAAAGAGATGAGGAAGAAAGCAAGAAAGAAAGGAAGAGGAGAAGAAGATGAGGAGAAAGATAGATAAAAAGGCAAAGATTCATATATCCTCAAGCCTAGAGGTCAGCTCAACAAGTATCCCAAGGTAAGTGCTTCCCTTTCACTCCTCTTTTTTTCCCTTGTTTATGTTTGAAACTTTTTTTTTTCCTATTTGAGCCTTAAGTTAGGGATTTGATGATTTAGATGAGATTGAACTTGTTTAAAAGGTGTTTGAGCATGTTTAAGAGTTATGTTTTTATGTAGAAGTGTTATAGGTTTGATTTTTATGCTTCGTAGTGGTTTTGGAGGCCATAAAGCAAAATCACTAAGGGTCACAATTTTGTGAAGATGTAGTCTCATTTAAGTAAGGACACCTCCTAGCTTAAGCGATAGTTCCTGAAGGAGTAAGTAAGCATACAATCTAGCTTAGGCAAGAACCATTTAGCTTAAGTGACAAGGCAATCTCACTTAAGCGAGAATGCTTCTAGAGAACACGTTTGAGATTCTAGCTTAAGTGAGAACGAGTTTTAGCTTAAGTGATAATTTTAGCTTAAGGAAAAATTGGTTCTAGCTTAAGTAAGAACACTTCTACAAGGCATGTCTAAGACTCCAACTTAAGTGAGAACTTCTTGTAGCTTAAGCAAGGAAAGATGTAAATAGTAACTTTAGGATCCATTTAAGGGGGTAATTGTAGAATGTTATAAACTTTACTTGTTTAATTACTTTTTATGATTTTTGCCTTGTACTTTTGTGATTACTTGGTACTATGTAACATTAAATGTTGTTGATAATGGTATCTTCAAATGTAGTTGCATCATCTGATTATTGTATCTACTTGTGATTATATGTATGTTATGAAAAATCCTTTTTAATAAAAGACACCTAAGACTCTAAAAGCCTATACCTATGTTTCTTTAGCAAATAGATGAGGAATTCCCCCTCCTAAGTTTCAAAAAAGAATTTTGAGAAAGATTATAATTTTACAAAAAGGCTTTTAGAAAGGATATCCCCTTAGTGACATAAGGTAAAGTTTTCTCCAATACCAATCTTGTCTAAGAGTTGAACATATGACATACTATGGTGTGATCAGTTTTTGAAAGGTTTACAAAAAGTCTTCTATAAAAAGGATTTTAAAAGAGAATGATAATTTTAAAGGAAAACCATGATTCCAATAAAAGAGAAAATTCTTTTAAAAAGAAGATAAGGTTAGGCAACTTTAGAGGAGTTGTAAGAGTTAGGGTTAAGAGGCCCCTTTGTATCATAGGGAAAGGATCATCATCTTGTAGATCAAGGAGAAAACAACCTTCTCATGTCCAAGAAGAGATAATTCTTTGAAGAAGAATAAGTACTTTGTAGAGAAGGACAAAGTAAGGTGACTCTTCCATATAACAAAGTTAATAGTCTATCCTCTTGGATTGGTGGATTTAATAAAAGGTCATAATAAGAAGGAGACCTTTTGATGGCTAAAGCTTAGCTAAAGAAAACTGAAGCATGATTATAACTAAGATAATGGTAATACAAATAATTTAAATGTAGAAATCAACTAGGAAATATTGATGTGCATGATGTATGTATGTTTTTCGTGACATAGTAAAAGAGGAGTCATAAGCTTAATTGCTAAGTGAACTATGTAAGGTAAACCTATACATTAGATGAAATTATGTATATGAAGCAAGTTACCCAAAGGGGTATGCAAGATGTTATATCTCAAAAAGATGTAATGTGAGCCTTAGATAGGCTAGTTAGAAAAGAAAGGAAAGGTTAAACATGTTCCCATCCAATGTGATAGGAGAGTAAGACCTTAGTGAGACACCAAAGAGTAAAAAATGAACTTTAGGTTCTTTCATGCACTAGTGGCCTCAAAGTCAGTCAATATGGTCAACTTTAGGTGCCTTAGTGAAGTTTAAGATATGGTTCTAGAAGATAATAGTGATGAGATGATGGAATAATAGTTGTGAGTATGAGTATCAAGAAAAGAGAAACCATAAGAGTTGAGAAAAGGATGTCTAAAATAGAGAGTCAGCCTAAAGTCCTAAAAGCACTCATTAAAACATTATGTTTCATTTGTTTAAGTTTCACGATTTTACCAGTTAAGCATGTGGATGTTCTCAAGGGAGGAGCTTGGAGCATGCATGAAGAAACATGTTTATAGTTCACAACCTCCCAATATATGAGAACTAGATTATATTTTATATACTATTGGTATGATTTGTATGATACCTATATGCCAAGAGCTTTGTATTGTTTTTGTTTAAGTAATATATGTTTAATTTTTAGTTTTGTATAGTAAACTTTAATATTTTTATATTATAAGTTTTCAAAATTTAGTAATATAAACAAGCAAAAAGATAATATCCTCTAGGTGTTATAGGTCGAGAGAAAGGTTAAAATCATAATAATCTTGTACACGCACAAGATATGAGCAATGTGTAATGTTACTTGTGTAGGGAAAAAGGTCATGCACATGAAAGGTGCACACAAGTGAGGGAGGACCTAAAAATAATTACGAGTTATGAAGAAAGATGATGACAACTCCTAAGTTAATGTCATAAAAAACTTTGAAAATAAAGATGCATTTTAGGCAACAATTGAGGAGGTTATTAAATCAAATTGGGTGATAAATTCTACTACTTCTAAGCACATTTGTAGAGATTGGACAATGGTTGGCACATTAAAAATTGTGGAAAGTTTGATTATTTCAAGTTAGTAAATAATGAAAAATGATGGTCGAAAGAGTGTGAGAATGGAGGAGCTCTATAATGGTGTCATCTAAACTTTCCAATATGTAAGGTTTGTAACTTTTGTTGTAACTAATATCATTTCATTAGGAGAGATGACATTGTAGAGTACAAGTATATTGGTTCAAAGTGGAGATGCAAGGTGGACAAGGGGAGGCACTTGGTTTTGTAAGGGTAGAAAAATGAGAAGAATTTTTACTACTTGGAAGGACAAGCTTTGAAAAGAAAAGTTGAAAAAAAGGTAAAATTTTTTTATGAAGTGGTTTTTGAAAATTTTATTTGAGGAAGGATTTTTTGGAAAGAAATTTGTTACATCCTCCCATGGATTTTCATCTTCAACTCAAATTAATCTTCAAGAACAAGCAATGATGGAGATTTAGAAATGATTTTTGCCACCTATTCCTAAGAATATGATAAAAAATTGTAGAATCTGCCACAAAGCTAACAAGCTTTGATAAGTAAAAGTTGACACTCTCACTAAACTCACTAGAGAGAATACCGAAGCTCTCACAAGTGTAAAAAACTCAAATTTTAATTCAATTATCAAGTTATGATCAAGTTTGACCTAACAAGCTAAGCTTCATTAAGAAGCTCTCAAGATAGCTCCACAAGCTAGCAAGCCACAGATTGGGCCTTGAAGCCCAACAATGTAACGCCCATTTTTTTTTCATTATTATTATTATAATTATTTAACATCAGAGATAACGCGCGAGTATTTACTTATAGCGTAACGACTCCAGGGAGTTACAATTTAATCATACAATAATAATTCTCATACAAGA
>JAMLFT010003977.1:0-20688 GCA_026544285.1 Pachyrhizus erosus | reverse complement strand
CAATCAAAATATTTTTAAGGAATAATCTTACAAATTAAAATCTAAATGTTAATATAATTATATCAATATTTAATTAATTATTTTATATTAAATTAATATTAATATTCTTTACAGATATATTAAATAATTTTATTCATAAATGTTTTCAAAAAATAATACAATTATACATATTTTTAAATCTAATAAATAGGTTTGGCCCTTTCCAAAAACACCCACGCTAAATTATTCTTCAAACAACATAAAATTAGCGTCTCTATTGCATTGTTTATAGAATAGGTTTTATTTTTTTAACTGTGTAATTTAATATTGTCTTATTTAATAAATATAATTTTAATTATCATGTACAATTAATAAATATAAAAATTAATTAATTAATTAAAATCCAAAAAATATTTTATTTATTTATTTATTATTATTATTATTATAACAACAGATTCTAACATATTTTATTTTAATATAAAATATAAAAATAATATTATGCCAATAGATTCTAAATAGATTATAAAATATTTTATTTTAAAATCATATTAATAAATTATAGTATAATAGTTATTAAAATAAACTCTAATATATTTTAGAATTATAAATTATTATAATCATAATTCACGCATAGTATATTGACATATATACAAATTATATCTATTTTTATATAAAAACAAATACAATATATTATGCAATTGTGAAGGATTAATATTTTTAAATAAATGTAATTAATTATTTAATTTTTTTTAACTAATTGAATCATGGTATTTATAATTGAGAAAAAATCAATTTACAATTCACTAATGTATATCTAATCATTAATGTAATTAAAAACAACATATTTTTAACATTTTTACTTTTTTTACCTTTTATTGATGAAAATTATATTTATTTTTAATTTAAAATATTTTAAACTTTAAATTTACAAACCACTATTTTATATTTAGACATTAATTCATTTAATACATACATACTTATAGTATTTTTTACCATTACTTTTACATAGTTCTATTTTTAATTTATCTGATACTTTAAATATTGGAAAAATTAAATAATTATTATATAATTAAACTTTAGTGCATAGCACACATTATATAATCTCTATATATCCTTTTTTATAAATTACCTTGTACTGGTAATCAAATTTATATTTATTTTGTATCTAAAATATTACATTTATTTTTCAACTTAATATATATTTAAACTGAATGAATAAAAGATAGATTATATTACTTAGTTTTAAATTTACAAATCACGAATTTATATTAGATGTATAAATTAAAAATAAATAAATTTTAAGAGAGTAATCTTTTATTATATAATTAAACTTAAAAATTTTAATATAATTAATTATCAAAAATTAGAAAAAAAATCTTATTTTGAACCATGCAGTTATGCATTTATTATATATGAATGTTAGGTCCAAATAATTCAGTAATAGAAAGAATGTTAAGTCTAAATAAATTTATTATATATTAATATTATTTATAATAAAACAATATTAAATTATTAAGAAGATTTTAAAATTTTTTTTTTAATTGATTAATAAGCACATGTTTTTAATATTTTTAGGATTGAAACTCTTCACAATTTTAAGAAAAATTAACTACAAAACATGTCAAAGTTTTATATTAACATAAAAAGAAGAATAAAAATTGAATCTAATTAAAATTAATTGAAAAATATAAATTTAACATATTGAATATATGATGCATTGTATAATATTCTTTAAATAGAATAAATCAAGGATAAATTTTCTTTTTAAATGCATTTGATTAATTGATAATGAATATGATGTTTTCAAATAGAAAAAATTAAAGAGATTGTAATTGAAAAAATTGAGTGCACTTAGTTAATAGATAATGAGCATAAAGGGATAAAAAAAAATTCAATATAATGTTTTCAATGAAAAAGATAAAAAAAAAATATTAAAATATAAACCTACACTAAAATGCGTTCAAAAAGAAAGAGAAAGAAAGAAAGATATAAAAAAATATTACAAAATGCAAAGATACATTAGCAATAGAATTGATACATTATCAATAGAATTCATACCTTCAATCAAACGAACATGCAAATCATCTTTTAAAGAAGAATGAGTATTTAAATGAAAGGATTTCACAATTTAATTAGACATATAATTTGTTGAAAATTTAAAATTTAATAGTATTTAATAAATGTGAGTAACTACTTTATTTAAATATGTAAATTAATGTGAGTACCAAGTTACTAAATTTAACCACGCAAATGCAAATTACTTAATGTATTAATGTATAAATAAAATAAAAAATTCTATATGATTAATATATTATAATATCATAACAGTGTATAATAATATTTAATAATTATAAAACAGTGACACATATATTTATAATTATAACCCATCATTTTCTTTTCTTTTATTAGATATTTGATAATAATATAAGGTTATCATTGTTTTGTATTAAAATAAAAATATATCAAAATTTATTATTATTTTTTATATTTTTATAAAAATAAAATATTTTAGAATTCACTGTTATCTTCATTGATTGAAAATATTTTATAATAATTTTACTTATTCAAATCAATTATTTATTTTTTATATTTATTAATTATACATAAATGATAATAAAAATATATTTATTATTTTATTTTTATTTTTTACTAATTTTTTAATGCATTTAAAATTATAAGGATCATCTTTGAAGTTTTGGAAGAAAAAAATTTCACCAAAACATGATACAGTGCACCACAAAATTTTAAAAAAAAAGTAAAAAAATATTTAAAAAATATAAACACACTCATTGATGTACTTATAAAAGAACACAAATTTTAAATATATACAAGATTAATGATTAAGTTTGTTAAATTTTTAATTCTAACTTTTTTTTTATAAAATGCTTTTAACAATTTGTAACACTACCTTTTTCTATTTTATGAATTATAAAATTGATTGAAATAATTATAAGATATAATTAAATTTAATTTCGTAAAAAATTTAACTAATAAATATACGTGATTTTTGTGTGAATTTCGATGAAAATTTTAACTGAAATCGAGATTGTATTGCATATTAACAGTCTAATAATACATTGCGAAAGTGAATAAAATAGTCAAGAAAACTTAAGAATTAAATTATGATGAGTCTCTAATAATTATAATTAGTTATTTGTAAAAAAATATTTTATTTTGCTACCACTTATTAAAATAATAAATGCAGTTCAAAGAATGCGATTTTTTATACTTTTCTTTAGTTGAAATTTTTTTTAGAGACATTCTAAAAATTGTTTAGATGTCCTAAATTAATATTTGTGAGTCATATATTTACTAATTTATGATTTGAAATTTATTAGCATTTTGTTATCTTTCTCGTTAAAAAATTTCACCTAAAGCTACACATCTACTTCAATTAATTCTTACATATTTTGTGGCAAATATTTCAAAGGCAAAGACCCTTAAAAGTTGCTGACCAAGGATGCATGGTTTGTTTTTAAGGCCAAGTTTCACATTCCAAGGCTCCTTAGCTCCAATTTTTGTGTTGTAATTTGTTGATAAATTAGTTTCATCTATTTCTTTTTTTTTATATAGTACATGAACATTTTCATTCTCTCTAACTATTTTTCTTCTTATTTTTTACTATTGGTTTTAATTATTTGATTGTTTTATAGTGGTGATTTAATATTTTTTTTATCAAAAGACTAAGATTTTTTCATCTTTTTTTCCTTTTCTTTGAAATAAGAAAAATCAATCTTTTTCTTGTGTGTATGGACTATTCTACATTGTGGTTTGAGCTTTGATAAAAAAAGTTGTGACTTTTATGAATTTGAAGTTGACACAAGATTGTTTAATAAATCGTGATGCTGTCTAAATAATTTTGTACTGAACATGTGTGAGATAATTATTATAACTCAAGTTATAATTGTGTTATTTTTTGTTTCATTAAAAAATAAATTTAAAATCTTATTTAAAGGATTCTTGAATCATGTAAAAACATTAATAAATGTGGAAGGTATACTCCATACAAATTATGTATTTTTTTGGTGACATTTATTGAACTATGATACTTGATTTGAATTTTTATAATTTTATGAACATGAAATTGAAACAACTTTAACATATTTGAAAACTAGACACGATAAGTTTTTCATTTGATATATAATATGCTAATTTTCATTAAATTTAAAAATTTTGATGATTTTTCAATAGTTGATTGTTGTGTAGGGTGACTCCATCGCAAGTCCTCACTACTCTCCACCTTTCCACCCGCTTCACCCTCCCAAACAATGGTATCCTGTCATTGCAAGATTTCTTTTTGATGGAAGCTACAAAGAAAAATGTTCCTTAAAATTTTATGGTTAGCCATAAGTTTTTTTTGGAGAGAACAAATATATTGATTGAAATTTGAAATGAGGCCTGAGATTTATTTATTTTTTGCTATGATCAGTGATAGATTTTCAAAATTTATAACTCCCAATTGTTAAATCTAATTCCAAATTGAAAATTTATCAATGATTAATGTGACTGAAGTGGCAAATTTATACAGAGTCAAGAGTATATATATTGGTTGGAACCATGGATGATGTTATAAATGACAATGTTACATACACACAAGGAAAAAAAAAGTTGTCACGTAACTGGTATTGACTATACGGCAGCCAATGAAAATTGAAAATAAATAATAATACTAACAATTTTAATAAATTGATAAATTTAAATTATATGCATTGATAAATTGATAAATAATGAAAATAAATTCATATTGTAATGAATTTAAATTAAATTATATGCATTTGATAAATTTTAATAAATAAAAACATTCCAATGAACCCCCGCTAGGATTTGTAGAAGCAGAAATCGGAGGTAGTGTGAGAGACAAGCATGGCGACGTGTCATCGCCTTGGGAGATTTATGACTATGGATTCGCGCTCTCTCTTTGTTTCCGCTGCCAGATTCTCCTCTTCTTCTTCCTCCTCCTCGTCGTCGTCGTCATCTTCCGGTAAGCCTAAGGCGGGGAAGAAGCTCATGGATCGTCTTTCTGCCGTTATCGACGCCGTCAACGATCGCAAACTACCTCCCGAGCTACGCGGCCAGCGCAACAATGTCAGGTAATTATAACACACGCACAAATATATTTTCCTCTGTTATTGGAATGAAATTTCAATCAAGTATTCGAAATTCGTGCCAATTGTGCGCGTGCGTTTGTGAGAGAGAGTTTTCTGTTTAATCTGTATATTGAATATTGTAAGTTTGTGCACGCGACGATAACAACCCAGCCTTGTTTCTCTGTACGGATCAATATTCATTGACAGCGTTCAGCTTTATCTTTGTTGGATCTCTCTCCCTCTCTGCGCTTACATAGGTTTAAAATGACAGTGAATATAAAATTAATAGATTCGGCTCTTTTATATGGTTAAAATTACGACAAAATGTCTGCACTATAATAAGTTGTTGAGTTGTCTATATGTACTTCTTTGTTTTTCTCATGAATGAATATAAGGGAGTGTTTGATTATACTTTCAAAAACTTTTAGTTGGTCGAGGGCGGTGCAAGACCCAAAGCAAAACTTGTTTAAAAAATGATTTTTTAAAACTTAATAATATTTTGATAAGAAGTTGATCATCAAGTAGAGTAGAATTATTTTAGAAAACAGTTTTTGAAACCAGAAAGTGAGAAGGAAATCAAAGAGGCCTTAACTCATCACTTTTCTCTATCAAGGTGAATTTCTTATTTTAGACGAGCTAAATCCGAAATGATAGGCATGAAATAAAAAATAAGAAGTAAAAATTTCATATTTTTCATATGATGTAGCAAATGGATTTGTAACCAGGTGAACTCTGGCATACAGGTGTGCCCTGTTGGCAGAAGAGAAATTCTAACAATTTTTTCCCCACACATTTTCTCCTATTGAGTGCAATTCATGTATGTCTCACTAAACATAAGTTTCATCTCCAAAACTAGTGAAACACACGTGAATTTCAACCAATAAAAAAGAAAATAAGGAAAGAGTGGTAGAGAGTGTATTACTGACATTTCACACAAACAATATATGTATCATTGGTTTGAACATCTCCCAATGGTCAGTTAAGTTTCCCTCAGGGTGAGGCACACTGGTGCACCCGTGGCACAATTGATGGTATAGTAGAATTGGCCTTGAATCCAGTACTTTTGGTGACTTTGTGTTGGCTTTCTCCTCATCTGGTTTTTAACACAAATTGGCTGTGTTGGACAGGTCAGAAACTGACATGATCAACGTTGTTGAGCAAAGAATATGGCATTCCATGGAAGAGGGCCAGTTTGAGAACTTGCCAGGCAAAGGTAAGCCGCTTAAGCTTGACATAAATCCTCATGTAGATCCAGCTGAAGACACCCTGTACCGAATCCTGTCAAAAAACGGATGTGCACCAGAGTGGGTTGAGCTTAACAAAGAGATAAGATCTAAAATATCTGAATGGAGGATGTCCTTGAAGAAAGCTTGGGCTACTAAATGCAGTGGAGATCACTCTGAGTGGGTTGAAACTTCAGAAGCTTTGAAATTGCAGTTACGAGTTATCAACGATAAGGTGAGCTAAGTCAAGCTAAGCCATTTGCTGTGTTAATGTTTCCTGGGAATTGTATAATATTGAGTTCCTGGTCCATTTGAATCCTTCAATTCCTTTGTCATATTTGTAATGCACTTGTAATGAATCTATATTTTTTTTTGGCAGGTTTTCCGGTATAACCTCATTGTGCCTTTTGGTCGGCAAATGTTTGGCCTTAAATGGGAGAAAGAGCTAGGTTACTTGGAAGAAAAATGAGAATAATTGTTATTTAAACTTGAGCCAGTTGGTTCACTATAGTAGAAGATTAAAATTTGTCGTTTTCCTGAGGACTGTCATGTCAGGTGACTAATCAACTAGGAACTAGTTTAAGTTATTCAGTTCAACTATTTTTTATTACTTCGATTTCTTAGCAGTGGCTTGACTCTGGCCAGCGCGTCATGTTACTGCTTATGATGCCTCTTTCAGGCGTAGTATGGCTATATTTATATGGTTCATAACCTCCAATCAGTGCTCCGACTTCCTATGTTTTCCATGTACAACCCAAGGATACAAGTAAAGATAGTGAATGTATTAGACTCAACAATACTAGTCGTCCTGAAAATAGTATAATCAGCTTTTGCTTTGGAGAAGACAATTGTAGACTTCAGTTCTCGCTTCAGTAAACAGGATTATGTTGTCAGGAGTATAAACAGGATTACTGTCCCCTGCAAAAGTATACTCGATCAACTTCAACCAAAGAAAAGGGGGGGAAGGGTGGGGGAGGCGGATAAAGGAAGTCAATACACTTCACACCAGTGACTAGTCCAAAACTGAAGTGGCATCCAATAATAGCAATGATAAAACTAGTTACAGCAGGTGGTCTTAGAAAAATCTTATTGATAAAAGTAACGTGGAAGCTGACTAACGGGTGCTTTGTAATCAGTACCTCTTTTCCACATGTCTGAAACTTACTTAAAAATGAAAACGTTTGTATGGACAGATGACTACTATATTGACAAGAACGAAGAAAAAACCAATTACATGCTCTACAAACAGGAAGTTACATTCTTAATTTTCGTATTCCTTATTAGATGCTCATATATGTGATGTTTTAGCTGCAAGATGTATGAGACTTTTCCTGTGGTAAGCGGTACGTAGCTTTTTGTATTTCTGCAGAAAAGCTCCAAGGTCAATCTCACTGACAAGGACTTGCTGGTGCAGATTTTCAGATTCCTCTTCTGTCTTATTCATAGCCTCTGCAAAATCATTATATAAGATATTATGAAACCAAGCAGGTCATAACAATGATAAAAATTTCATGATTATAATATAATTAGGTGTATATGACAGTAAGTCATCATGTCAATTCTTACCTTGAATCCTTTGGAGAAAGTATAGTGAGGAATTCAACATCAACACTTCCTCCTTCTGCTTCTCAAGCTCATTTAGTTTCTCATGAGCAGCAGCTAACTCAGTCGTACAAATTATTCTATACTGTTTCCGTATAAGGAGGGGTAAAATTCATACTCACGTAAGAATTGAAAAAAGAACCAAACAAATCATAGGATCATGATCGTACCTGGTTCCTGAGTTCCATAATACGAGGTTCCTTTTGTAGATTTTCATCTGAATTTAAAATAAATTGTTTGAGATGATCTAAAGTATCCAGCTGGTAGCTAACCATCTAATGGCAGCGTGCAATAGAAAGAATTCAATAACTCACCGGCAAGCAGCAAATTTTCCTTGCAAAGTTCATCATTCACCTGATCAAATCATTTTGGTAAAAAAAGTATCATAATACAAGCAACAGGACATTATCGTTTCCGGCATTTACTTTGGGGTGTGTGGGTCATTAGCATTGAGTAACCAATCTATAAACAACATTACAACAGCATTTAAAACACTGCAGAAAGCAACTATCTGAATTTTGGGTCACCCCAACTAACAGATGGAACCGCTTGTGCAGCTTTGCATGGGCTTTATGAAACATGCAACGAAAAAAACATGTCATTTGTTTGGACATATGGATTGCAGTATCATTACAGAATGTTTAATTGACACTTCCACTATTGCAACTATGCAAATTAAAATACTAGTAGATGACAGTCCAGTAGAAATTTTTGTATACTTTGCTACCTTAAGTTGCTAGGGAGGATGCAGTTTTTATTTCTCTGTAGATTCTTAGAGTTGAATCAAGCATCGAGGTGCTGCACCAAATACTACTAGTTGGGATGTTAAATCCAAGAATCTTAAAAATGAGGTTAGCTTAATTAGGCCTACAATCTCCCCCACTGTAACAAGAGGATATAGACTCAACCTTGATTTGATAAGTGATAACCATTTGTAGGATTAACCACCTGTCACTACACAAAACACTTATGCTAACAGTGAAACTTCTATCCTTATTGTTTCTTGGAGCCACATTGAACACCAAGGGGCTGATCCATGATAGGCACCATGTATAGGGATATTGAGCTCAATTATCTAAAGGGTGATGCTATTCTGATTAGGCCAACACTATTCCTCCTTCTCAATCATCAAAAAACACATGAAAGCCATGACTCCCCCAGTGTATAACTGGATTTAGTACGGATCACTGCCAAGGGAAACTGAAAATTTAACAAAACAGAAATATTCAGCTACTCTTTTCCCCATTTTAAAACTGTATTTTATAGCCAATTAGCCACTCTATCCATGTTTTTGTGAACTCCACACACACTACTCATGAACACAATTAGATTAAAAAATATTAGCTCATAGCACTGACATGTCTCAGCATGTTCACTCTAAACCAAAACAGCTCAAGAACTACAGCCAGCTTGGAGAAATTCTCACGGATAAGTTCGTACATATCCCAATTCTTCCATTATACCCAACAGGATGCCAGAAAATAGATACTCAAATACCACAAAGGTCATGGCTAAATATTACAAGCAACCAAACACTGTCTCAGCTCGGATCACTTATATGGCTGTAAATGTAACGAATCTCTCAAGTGTTCGTTGCACGTAAACACAATGAAATTAATAAAAATCAATGAGATAAAAAAAGCTAGCCATCTAACACACACTCACTAGCTATTCTCAGCACTATCATTATCATAACTTTTTCATATCTTACATTATTTTGAATCTTGACCTCATCAAGTGAACTTAAAAACTCCTGATACGCATCTTTGTTAGATATAAGCTTCCTTAACTCATCAACACTGCCCAGTTCATAAAGAGAAATACATAATCAATGTCAATATTATGTGCACTGTTACATAACCAAAATCAAAATTTCAAAAACAGAAGAAACCATATGATGGTGTTGAAGACCTTTTATCCTTCAAAACAGCAACAAGTCCAGCAGCTTGGGCAGGGGGAACGTGTGAAGTGTTGCTGCTGGTGCTTTGCTGGCTGTGCATAACCATAAAGCATTATATATGGATCAATCAAATAAACGAATGAAAGGAAGCAATCATATCTGAAAACAAAGAGGGTAGTTACCGAAATCTAGTGGACATGGTTCCGTTTGAAACTTCGGAATCACCGAGTTTACAGTGTGTTTGGTTGGGAACTCTGAAATTCTGGTATCCCTTCAACTCCTAACCAACGACTTCTGCTACGCGTTGCCCTGTCTTTGTCAGTAACGCGGGGCAAAGAAATTTCCTTTTTAGAAAATAAAATCTTACTTCTTGTCTTTCTTGTAAGAAAAAAAGGTATTTTATATAGTAAGTTGGTTTGCTTTGAATTCTTCTTACTTTGCTAATAATCAAAAGTCATAACAAAATTTAATTAGTTGGTTGATACTACATTTTTTTATATCCACCTTTATTATTTTTTTATAATACTTATTAAACTCACCTTTTCAATTTTTTTTCTCAATCATATAACTCATATTTCAAACTTTTTTTCTTTTAAAATAACATACACACACAAATATATTTGTGCACAAAAGCGACACCGAGGTTAGAATATAAGATCATGTACAAATCATTAAAATTCTTCACTGTTAAGCCGATTTTTGTAGATTCAAAAATTATTTAAGAAATAACATGTAAAGAAAAATATTTAGTCAACTTAAGCATGAAATCCTAGCAAAATGTTAATTCTTTTATTTTGAAATATATGTAAAATGGTTTAATCTTAAGTGTATACATAGTTAACAGATTTGGACAACTGTTGCTGAATAAACCTTTCTACAACAGGAGATGATATTCACACTCCATCTTTTGATCTTCGCACTTTTTGCCAGTTTTTTTAATTTTTTTTTACAAAAATATATCTTTTAGAAAGTAGTTTCAGAAATTTATTTTAATAAAAGTGTGACTCAGTACTGCTAAAAATATTACAGAAACTAAATTTTATAATATAAAAATTTATATTACAAAAACTAATTTCCTTGAGAACTGTGAAAAACAAAAGGAAAAAAAAATTGAAAGATCAAGATAGTCTGATAAAAAGAAGAGGGACGGTGCAAATGGTGGTGGGAGGGGTGAAGGTGAAAGAAAGAAGGAAAAGAGGAGTAAGGTGAGAGAAAATACGGATATTTTTTAAATATTAAAAAATAAAAAGGTCTATTAACCAAACTTTAGGGCAGTAATTAAGGAATTTAAAATATTTTTTATTCAAATTTAATTGAGAATGTATTGGAAATTAAAGTAAAAAGGCATTAATAAATTTTTTAATAAAGACTTAAATATTATTTTAGTTTATTAAAAATTTAGTCTTTTTTTTAGTCTCTTAAATTTTTTATTTAAATTTTTTTAATCTTTACGATTGAGTAATGATATTAAATAATAATATAATAACAATATTAGTAACACAATGATTTATCACGTTATTAAAAAATTTAATTGGACGCTCAAAGTTATTTTTTTCTTTATAAAGAATGTTTTTAAATTTAAAATAATTGATAACATCATAATAATTAATGAAATATTTAAAAACATAGTTTAACAAAAATAAAAATACATGTAATTGTTTTACCAGATTTATTGTAAGTCATTAAGTTGTTAATATTGCATCATCATTTAATGTTGTTATTTGATAGTAAAGATTAAACTAAACAAAAGTCTTTAAAAGACTAAAAAAATTTAAAATTACTAAAATAAAGGGACCTTATTTTTCATAGAACAAAAATCATATTTAAGCCTTTAATGGAAAAAAATTATTTTGAATTCTTTAAACAACATTCTTAAAAAACTTCTTAGCTTTTGACAAAAAAAAAGTGTGAAGAGAAATAATAATCCCCTTCTAGAACTATGTAAACTAGATCCTTAACAACCCAAATTTTTGTTAATTGTTTCTTCTTACATTTCATAAATCTCAAGTGACACCCTTTTATATTTCGAAAAAAGTAATTCAAAATGTAGTTTTACATTTTTAATTACCTTTCTAAAGTATAAAGAGAATGACTCTTTTCATTTGAAAAAGTATAATTTGTAATTTTAAATTGCATTCTAAATTATTTTTTTCAAAATTTGAAAGAAATGTCATTTGAGATTTTTAGAATACAAGATGAAAGACCTACTTTTATTTTGGAATTTTGTACATCTCTCAGTCTTGGGTTTCTTTGTTCAAAGTTTGAAATGATGAGCCAAATTGTGGAAACTATAGTTGTTGAGCGCCTAGTATTCTTGTATGTCTAAGTTGATTATGATTATCTTCTTTTCTATTAAATGACAATGTGTACGTAAAAAATTAATGATGTACTTCAATTCATAAAATGTGAAAATCTGATCGTTTTCAAAGCCTTGTAAAATCTACTTTAAAGGATAAGTAAAGATAGAAAATGGAAATAAATTCTAGAAATGAAATTAGCACCACAATTACCTAAGAAATTGATAAACAAAGGATGATTTATCACAAAGAATGAACTTTCTTTAATAAGAATTGATATTATTGGTTAGAACTAAAAGAGAAGCTACAAAAGTTCTCGAGAGAGAATTTCTCTATCTTAAAAAAAATAAAATCTAAAATTATACCTTAACTTAAAATGAAGGTCTATATACTATCAACTACACTCAGGTCCATAAAGGCCCAAACTATACAAAAACACAACTCATAACTACTTTGTACATAAAAGTGGTGTTTAAGTTCATGTTGGTTCAATCAACTTTATACTAATCAAAGATAGGTCTATTGGCTTGGGTGTGGACCCAACCATGTCCAATTGAAGTCCAATTTTATTTTCTAATGTTTTATCCCTTATTATTGTAATTAGACTTTCAAACTTTAAGTTTTCAAACATTTCTTCCTCTTGCTTCTCCATGTCTTCTTTTGATAGTCCTCTATTAGTTAAGATGGTAAACAAAGTGACATAAGTAATAAATAATATTTACTCTTCTTGGTTTTAATCGAATTACATTTTATATTTTGTATATATTTTTAAAAATTATTTATAGAAATTTATCAGTCTCAAAAATATTTTTTATTTAAATTTTTCACTAAAATTTTTTATGAGAGGGTGAGAATCTATTTTTCTAATTAAAAAAAAGTTTTATTGTAATAAATATTACTTTTGTTAGGTCATTTAATATAGAATATAATTAAAGTTTTAAGTAAAAATATAATGTTACTTTTTAATTTATAAAAAAATTATATAAATATTGTCCAAATGTTTATGACTGTCATTCTTAGTAATTTATTCTAACTTCATATTTATTACGATAAGGTTATCACATATGAGATATGTTTACTTTTAATCTTGGTTTGAACTTCACAATTTTATCCTTAAAAGGATGTTTGAATAGATTAAAAAAATATTTATAAATTAATGTTTGTTTCAATTCTTAATTAATGTAAGATTATTTTAATATATTTAAATATTTTTAATTAGTTTATAATATAATTTTTTTTTACATTAACAATGTATAAAATTTTTATGTTTAAATAGTTAAATTGTTTTCCTCTTTTTTAAGAAATTTTTAGATTACATTTTTCCTTTTATATTTATTTTCAAAAATGCACTTTCTTCTTGAGTTATATTTTATTCATTTTCAATATAAACGAATCGCTTAACACTGATGAATAATTATGAATGTGTCTTTTAATCATATTTGATCTTTTTTTCTACAACTTTTAAATAATGCATGATTGATTCTAGTATTTTAAATATAGAATTAATCTTTAAATACCTCTACGATCGTCTTTAAAATTTCGTCTCCCATCTTCTAAATTTAAAAAATTGATAGTGGATGTACAACAATTTTTTTTTATAGAAGATATTTAAAAGTAATTGTTAATTATGTCAAGAATAATCTCATGCGAGAAAAATATCTCCTGAAACGCACATTTATATTAAAATAAACTCAAATATAATTCATATTTTCATCTCAAAATAAGAAAATTTTATATGTTAATATCAAAAGAATGAAGTGTAATATAAATATTTTTAAAGCAATATGATATATATATAAAGAGATTAAATTATATCAGTATAATTTATACTAACTATTATTTATAATTAATTGAATTATTTATCTTCAAAACTTAATATTAAATTAATTTTTTTTTTATAAATCATGTTTACAAAATTTATATTAATTCAAAATTATTTGTTATTTCAATATATATTAAATTAACTATTATATACATCTTAAAATATATATAAATATAAAATATTTTATTATTATTTTATTTTTTAAAATTTGTTTATAAAATTTATCATAAATAATCAAAATAATATATAATTATAATTCAACGATTAAATTGATAAAAATTACAGTTAATAATAGTAAAATAATTGCTATAACTAATTTGATTCGTCCCTTATATATATATTTCACTTAATAACTTAAAAATAATCTGAAGCAAAATTTTCTTTTCTATTTTAGAACAAAGTACATAAAAAGAAATAAAAATGTTATAGTTTAGTTTGCCAAAGACTGTAATGGGGGTCTATATTGGATTCTGGATACGGCTCTTTTATGTACTTGAAAAAGTGTTATGATTTTCATACGCTACACGTATGTGAGAATTCATGTAATTGAAAAAGTGTTAGTTAAGAAAAAATAAGAAAATTGAACAGTATAAGTGTAAATGAAAGACAGGAGTGGTCCAGTCCAGTGTATGGAGCGATTGCGAAAGATGTTATTTTCAGGAAACGACAATAATTTTTGGGCATTGGTTTCTTTGCCTCTAATAAATATGTTAATGAAAATTAATATGCCAGGGTGTTCTTCATCTTAGGCTTTCAAAGTGTGATTTGTGGCAGCAAATGATGCGCCTGTAATTGCATGTATCTATAATTTAAATGAATTAAGCTTCAATCATAAGGAATTTGCATACAGATCATAAGCATAAAGACGCTGAATGGATATCATTACCAAACGGTATTTTTCTTCCACATTCCCATGTTGCTAACCTGCCATGCCAGCCTAGCTTCCTCACTATATACTTAAAGCTTCCTTAGGTCTTTTCATTTCTTTTATGATTTAGTCAATTATTTGGTGATCAAACTAAAAAAAAAACCTTTAGTGACCAAATAATGATAAAGGGTTTACATAAAAATTTATTATTGCTGGGTCATCATTGATAGGTCATTTTTAATTTTTAAATGAATTAGTAAATATTTTGTTTATTAGCGTTTTTCCTTGAAATTGATTATTAAGTTTTTTAAGCTAAGAATTCTTTGTCACAAAATACACATTTTATATCAAGACATTATATTGATTTACTATAACCCGCTTAAAAAAATTGTAATAACAATTTTGTAAATAATTGATATGTTTATACATTTATTATAATTTAACTAATGTAAAAAATGTTTTGTAAAAAAGTATTTTACATCAATTATTTATTTAATCGATGTGAAAAGTTATAATTTTTTTCAAATTTTAAACTTCGTATATTTTTAAATGCGTCTTTGTATTTTTTATTTTTTTTCTTTTATTTGCAACCTTTATTTCTTGAAATTCTCCACTCACCATCCTTTTATATCTCAGTCAATCTTATTCTGTCAATGGATAAGTGTCCAATACAATTCATTGAGTCGCGTGATCAACATAAGTTTGGTTTTATAGTTTGTCACCAAATTGTAGTCTCTCTAATCCTCTCTTTTTTATGTCACCAATATACCTTAACCACAACAACTTCACCTCTATCTTTATTGTCATCTTCACTCCCCTCACCTCTTTCCAAATCACACCCTAAGCCTCAACTCCAATTTATGGATCTTTTCCACCAACCTCATCTCAATAGCTCGTTCCCCATTGCAAGACTTTAGGGATTTAGGATTTATTATCAACTTTAAACCCTATTTGCCCTCAAACTCGATGTAGAATGATGTGTTTATTGGACAATTCAAGTTCTCTCAACCCTCCCCCATCACCTGTTTTGAAAAGATTTGATATTACTATTGAATAATTTTCTTATTGACCACCATTGTAGATATGTATATACTTTAATCTTTTTTTTTTCTTTTTTTTTTTTCTCTACTCTAAATCTAATTTGATTTGAGGTGTTTTTTTCACTTGCTTATTCTAAAAATATATATTTGTGATTCAAAGTGATTCCTAGATGCAATGAAGGGTCATAGCGGTGACCTTGACATCATAGTGTGGTTGTGGGTTGATTCTTATAAGGATAAAGAATTATGATTTTTATATTAGTTGTTTCCTGATCAATGTATAAAGAAACTTTCTACATTTATTACAAAACACACTACATATTATCCAAAAACAACAAAAATCAAAGGAAAAGGAAAAATAATAAAAACATAACCTATAAGAGCAAAGAGACTAAGAGAATAAAGGAATTTAAATGTACCTATCAAAGATAAATTTGAACCTCATTTGTGAGTCGTACTGAGCACATTGATCATGACAAAGTCAAGGAAAGTAACAGAGTTTAGAGAACCCTTACACGAGAACCCCAATCCATCCCAATGATGACCTTGCCGAGCCTAAACCCTTAAAACAAAGGGATATGATGGCATAAAAGACGTCATCACTAGTGGCCCTAGCAAATGCCATTGGGTGTCATGTCTTGCGATGCTCCACCTGTTAACACTATATCATTATGCTTCAATGCCATGCAGATCCTTACCACCACAAACATCATGCTCCAAGTTCACTTCAGAAGGAATAATGGAAGGAAAAGGGTTGGGGCGCGACAATGTTGGTTTGGGGGAGTGGAATTGTTCTTTTAGGGTATGAAATTTAAATGCAAAGAATGATTCTTTCAAGGTATTCAAAATGAGTTAATAAACTCGTTTACATCATGCTCAAAATAACTTATGTAAAAAATATTTTTTAGATTGATTAAAATTAAATTGATGTAATAAATATGTTTTACATTAATTATTTTACAATCAACATGAATAAATAAGTTTAATTTATTAATGAACTGATATCATCTTATTTTATATTGGTTATTAATGAACCGATATAAAAATTTTTTTACAAAAAATCCTTCTTGGACCCGTACATGTATTATTATATTTGTAAAAGAAATTTAAATAATAATTAAAATAATTAATAGCACCAAAAGTCTCATTTGATTGAATGTCTAAAAAAGAGAATAAAACATATTAATTGGATTTAATATAAAAAATCATAAAACGTATATTATGAATTAGAAAGGCACGTGACTGCATAGTTGAGAGCTAACTCAATCTGTATATAAGTTTAAACCAAGCTCTAACATGAGGCCTTTCTAAACTTACATATCCCGGCATTCATTTGGTTAATTAATTATAGCCTTGACAATTTGCAATAATTTTATTTTTATAAAAGTTAAAGTTCAATAATGTTTTTTTTTATATATATTTGATAACGAAAAATGTGTACCTACAAGTAGGAAAAAGATTTTCTCACACGTGGAAAAAAAAACTTGAGATGGTAAAATGAAATGATTTTACTGTTTATTTTTTTTAAAATCTCATTTTACAATAGAAACTTATTATATTAACAAAAACTACTAAAAAATTAGCATTTCATGCAGTGAAAATGTTATTGCAAAGAATCCATTCCCTTACAACTAAGAGCTTATCTCTCTTCAATATTTACCTTGTTATCTGTGGGATTTATAATTATTTGAAATTGTTGTAATAGCATTTTAATATTACAATTTAGTAAACATTAAATATACTGATAAAGTGAAAATTTCAATAAAGTTAAACATTAAGACTCGAGGCTTGAGTAATATTTATAGAAGAAAGAAATAAATCTTTTAATAATTTATTCCGATCTGACTTTGACATAAAAAAAATTCATTTTGTGAATATGGTTTATATAAAATTATATATAAATAAATTAAACCTTTTAGAAAAGGTGAGGAAGTTTTTTATAAATTTATCTAAGATGAAAATGTGGTTGAACTAAATTCTTCATCACTGTCTTTTTTAAATCTGTTCTTCCTAAAAAGGGTGAAAACAAGGAGATTCAAATTTACCTCAATTACGATCAATTATCATCCCAAATAAACATGCCTAAAAAGACCAACTGGATCAAATGGAGAGTATAAATCTCTCTTGGGCATAGTTAAATGATGGTGACCATATTAAACTAATAAGCAACATAGGTGAAGAGATGAGTGATGAGACATATGAAGGGAATATAAAATAATACCGATTAGTGGAGTTAATAAAGAGATAAATGGCATGAATGATGGATAAAACTAGTGGAAAGAATCATGTTAATTAAAAATTATTATTGAATTAAAATGTGATTAATATTTATAAGGAGATAAAAGATTTTAATAAATAAATTATATACTAACAATATAAAATGATTTTATATTATTATTCAATTATATAATATTATATATAATAAATTTATTAATTTTTATAATAATTATTTTAAAAATTATACTAACAATAATTTATAATTAGATAATTATGTGAAATTATTTTACACGTACATTATCATTAAACTCTTTAATTAAATGAAGAATTGTTTAAAAACATATTTGTTAGTTTTAATAAACTAAAATTCATAAGAAAAATTTAATAGACTAATAATCTCTATTATATAAGTAATAATACTTTTAAAAAAAAATATTTACTCACCATAAATATTAATAAGCAAAGTTTTTTTTAAGAGTTTAACGTGAGAGTTTTATTACCAGCTTTTGAATTTGGACCAACTTTGACATAATTTTAAAAAATAAGGATTTATTAATTTGAAAAGGGATTAAATTACTCTAAAAAAAGTTACTTTATATTTTTATTATTTATTTTTTAAAAAAATAATGACATTTAATTTTAGTTATTAAATTTTATGAAAATGAATTATTAAGATATGAAAAAAAAACTCTTTTAGAGTTATTTTTAAAATAATTTGATTTATCTTCTATTAATTTTATAATATAAGAATTGATTATTATAAATATACTAAAAAAATTAATGTGTGTTGACCGTGTCTCCAATAGTTATACTTATAAAGGAGAATTTATGTGAGAAACCAATATAATGTAAATGAAATTCTTACATAACATTCTGTCTTTCTATTGGCCTTTAGTGACTGAATCATGTTCTTGAACTTGGTAAACGCGAAATGTGCGATGCTTAACTGCATTCACGGTAAGCTTTTGAGTTTTTGAGCTTTGTTTTGCTCTCTAAAGGGGTAAGCATGAAAGTAAGAATAGCAAGTAAAGCATGTCTTGACATCAAGGTCATTTAATTGAACTGTTATAAGAGCTACTTTTCTTTGTTAACTCTTTTTTTTTTTTTTTTTTTTGGATTCGATGCTTTGGTTTAATATCTCACCGCATAATTCGCATTCCTTTCACATAATCAAAGATGCTTCCCTTCTATATCCATATACTTTTCAAAGCAAAAATGCTATTGTTCTTGGTCTTGGTTTATGAGCTACTCCCTAATTTAAGTCTTTTTCTCCCTCAATTGACTCGATCCTAACTTTCTCGTGTACGTCTTTCACTTTATTGTTTTAGTTGCATATTATTATATTCTCCTTTTCGTTTTGGCCCCTTTCTTATTTACCATTTATGCAAGCAAGGCTGAATGTGGCATGTGAAGAAGGGAGAGTGGGCAAGTGTTGGTCCTCATGATTCAATTTCTCATACATCCCACGTTTTTTTTTTTTTTGTTTTCCTTCTCTTCTCAAGTTCTATAATTTTTAAATCCCATGTCTTCATATTTTTGGCCATATGATACACTTTTTAATTTGTCATCTAATGCCAATAGAATGATAAATTCGTATGTTATTTTCAACACATTTATAAAATGTTTTAAAACTGACTTAAAAAATGAACGAGTTTAGATTGGAAAATGTTTTAAAGTAGAATAGGGTGGATGCGATTAGTATTCCTCCTATATTTCTCTGTACTTATATGAGTATCTATCGAACAAATATTTATAGGTATTTGTTAAAATATAAAAAACTTTAATAACTTTTTAGTTATTATAATAAAAGAGTGTTTTGTTTTTCATTCTTTACTATTTTTTTTTTATTTCTATAAATTTGCCTGTTTGATTTTGGTCCTTACTATTAGACTTTTTCTTCAAATTTAATGAAAAAAATATAGAGAGTAAAATAAAATAATAATTATAGAAACAAAAAATTAAGAGAACTAAAAAAAAAAAAAACTCAAAAGTAAGGTGATCAAACAAATACAACCTTATATTATAGGGACTACCAACTGTTTAAGTAAAATTTATAAAAATTAGAAGCCTGTTTATTTCTGTTTTAATTTTTTATTTTACTTTTAGTTATAAAAATGTTCCCTTATTGTTAATTTGTTTATTGTTTTCAAAGATTTGTAAAGGAAATAGTAAAAAAAATATTATCACTATTTTCTATACAAATCTTAAAAACATGAATCAGATTAAAAACAAAATAGTAATCTTATAATTACAAAATAAAAACTAAAAATATTTTTTAAAGATTATGAACCCTAAACTTTCAAACACTGCATATATACTGAAAATACCTGACATGACGTTCTGCCTGCATTTATTTTATTAAAGGATATGCATTGCAGTTAATTAATATAATGGGACAATGGGTAGCTGGTTGAAAATAAGGTTTTAACTTTTAAAACATTTACTAGTTTATTAAAATGACTCATATAGGTGCGTAGAATGTCTATTAAGTGAATTAACAGAATTTAGGATGAATATATCTTAACCATTTATTGCATTGTGGTATGACCAAAACTATTTTTTCTTAGTTCTCATACTTTTATTATTATTATTATTATTATTATTATTATTATTATTATTATTATTATTATTATTATTATTATTATTATTATTA